>ML661902.1:13340661-13502622 GCA_007570785.1 Antilocapra americana
TTTTGGATGGCAGCCATTCTGACTGGTGTAAAGTGGTACCTCATTGTGGTTTTGATTTGCATTTCTCTGATAATGAGTGATGTTGAGCATCTTTTCATGTGTTTGTTAGCCATTTTTATATCTTCTTTGGAGAAATGTCTGTTAAGTTCTTTGGCCCACTTTTTAATTGGGTTGTTTATTTTTCTAGAATGGAGCTGCAGGAGTTGTTTGTATATTTTTGAGATTAATTGTTTGTCTGTTGCTTCATTGGCTATTATTTTCTCCCATTCTGAAGGCTGTCTTTTCACCTTGCTTATAGTTTCCTTTGTTGTGCAAAGCTTTTAATTTTAATTAGGTCCCATTTGTTTATTCGTGTTTTTATTTCCAATATTCTGGGAGGTGGGTCATGGAGTATCCAGCTTTGGGTTATGGCAGAGAGTGTTTTGCCTATGTTATCCTCTAGGATCCAAGTCTAAAGTTGCTACAGGCGACATAGTTTACTTTTTTGCCCAACCTGATAATTTTTGCTATTAGAATGCATTTCATATAAGTGTAATAATGCAGTAATCGTCCCTAGATGACTAGCCTATTTCATTTTAGCACTATCCCCGTGCCATCCATATTGCTGCATATGACAGAATTTTCTTGTTTTAGATTTTTTTAAAATTTATTTTTTATTGAAGTATAGTTGGTTTACAATGTTGTATTAATTTCTGCTGCACAGCAAAGTGACTCATTTTACATAAATATATATTTTCCTTCTAACATTCTTTTCCATTATGGTTATCACAGTATATTGAATATAGTTCCCTCTGCTACATAGCAGAGCATTATTGTTTATCCATTCTACGTATAATAGTTAACATCTGTCAACCCTATGCTCCCGCTCTATTCTTCTCTCAACCCTCTCCCTCTTGGTAACCACAACCACAACTCTCTTCTCTATGTCCATGACTGTTTGTTTCATGGATAGGTTACTTTGTGTCATATTTAGGTTACTTATGAAGTGAAGTGAAGTTGCTCAGTCTTGTCCGACTCTTTCCGACCCATGAGAGGGTAACAGGCAGGAAGGCCAGGGGTCTCCAAAGGGAGGAAATAGGCTGCAAGTGTCCAACATTTTTATCTCTCTCTTAAGCAAACAAACTAGTGATATTTTTTCCTTCTCTATACAAATTTAAAAGAGGTTTCTCTTAAAACAATGTGTTGCCATAAGGACACCTGGTCTCCCCTGAAATTAACTATTCTCAAACCTTGAGTTAACCAATGTATTCTTCTTATGGAAATGTTTGTCTTAAGCTATGTTAACGTACTATGCATTTACCCCAAACTCTATCTTTGATCCGGTTCCACCAAATGGCTTAAAACCTACTTGACAAACCAGTATGTTATACTCAGATACTGTTCTCCTAATCTATGTCAATGAGACTATCTGTAGGTAAACTGCCCTTCTACAAGATTCAAATCAATTGTTTTATGGCCTGGGATGACTGTCTGGTGCCAAGATTATCCCAAAGTACATCTTATGTATGAGGGGCCTGGTGCCACTCTGAGTTTTGAGAAATTCTTTTCATTCATTAGCAAATTGCTAGTGACTATATAACATCTAGCCAAAAACTAGCAAGGGGGGTACTCTTTCTACCCCCTTCTGATGCTTATGTCAGAAGCTTTCTCTATTTCCTTTATACCTTAATAAAACTTTATTACACAAAAGCTCTGAGTGATCAAGCCTCATCTCTGGCCCCAGACTGAATTCTTCTCTTCCTGAGGCCAAGATTCCCGGTGTCTTTGCTGTGATTTCATCAACAACCTTTCACCCATGGACTGTAGCCTACTGGGCTTCTCCATCCATGAGATTTTCCAGGCAAGAGTACTGGAGTGGGTTGCCACTTCCTTCTCCAGGAGATCTTCCCAACCTAGGGATTGAAATTGGGTCTCCCGCACTGTAGGTGGATGCTTTACTGTCGGAGCCACCAGGGAAGACTAGGTTACATATAAGTTGTATCATATGCTGTTTATTTTTCTCTTTCTGACTTACTTCACTTAGTATGATAATCTCTAGCTGAATCCACATTACTGAAAATGGCATTATTTCATTCATTTTGTGGCTGAGTACTATTATATTGTATATATGGACCACATCTGCTTTATCCAGAATATGCTTTTTTAAGGCTGAATAATATTCACTCCTTGTATCTTTAACCTTTACTTGTTTTATATAAACTGAGAATAACAAAGTTTCATCACTGGATCATTATCAATATTAAATATATTCCACATGGAATCTGAGCACCTGGATATATTAAGGGCTCAATAAGTGCCTGCTGCTTAAACTACAAGTAGCAAATAATTATTAATTATGTTATTTCAATAAATTCGGTGAAGTTAGGTAAGATGCAAACTCCCAAATCCTCAATTTACTGAAATTATAACATACTTCTGGCCAACCTCCATGATTCTGATGAACTTCAAAGGACCAAACTGTATACTTATAGGAATAGAACCCATCCAAGTTTGAAACCAAACTATTAGGGGAATATTACACTAAGAAAGTTATCTCTGTGAGTTTGACCTTTGATAGATCCAGATGTGCAGTCACCAATTCCTGATGAATTTATTACCAATCAGTGGAACCTAATAAGGAGAAAAGAGTGCCCAAAAGAAAGAAATGCTGCTGTAAGAATAATTAAAAGAGGTTCTCAATGGGACTATTGGAATCTGACCTTAACCAAGTTGTGCTACTGACCCAGAGGACTTAGAATTTGAACATCAGATATCTTAGTCTCTGATGTGGGAGCTAATATGTGTTCTGTTAACATGTAGTTATGTCTGTGTATGGAACTGAATCATTCAATTGCATTAACTAATGCACTTTTGATATGTTAATGCCCTTCTAAGATATTTTGTATTTGTTCCATTCTGATAATTACACAGCACTTACTCTCTAAACTGTAAATTAAAAATCAGTAAAAACATAAAAAAAAAAACCAATAGTAGTATTTATAATTGTTCAGGAAAGCAGGAACCAGAAAGCAAAGATTGTCCAGGGGTCTAAATAGATTGGTTTTCCTCACGCTTATGGTTCTGGGATACACAATGAAAGCTACCTGTTTGCTTTATTTTCATCTCTAAAACTATCGTTTGTCTTTTATAATTATTTTCAATGTAGCATATCATTAGAAGACAAAGAATAGCTGCATGAGTGAACAGAATATAAACTCATTGTTGAAAGAATGTCTCATTAGTTTTATGCATTTTAACCATCAGACTGACATAATTGATAAAAGTCTTAGTTCACCTTTAACCTTGGCCTCATTATATTTCCATGAGTTTTTCTTATTTGCAGGGTGTTTGAAAGGTGGTTTTAATCATCAGTAAACTCTCCATTACACATTACTTTGTCAACAAAGGTCTGTCTAGTCAAGGCTATGGTTTTGCCAGTGGTCATGTATGGATGTGAGAGTTGGACAGTGAAGAAAACTGAACACCGAAGAATTGATGCTTTTGAACTGTGGTGTTGGAGAAGACTCTTGAGAGTCCCTTGGACTGCAAGGAGATCCAACCAGTCCATCTTAAAGGAGATCAGTCCTGGATGTTCATTGGATGGACTGATGTTTTTGAAGCTGGAACTCCAATACCTTGGCCACCTCATGCGAAAAGTTGACTCATTGGAAAAGACCCTGATGCTGGGAAGGATTGGGAGTAGGAGGAGAAGGGGATGACAGAGGATAAGATGGCTGGATGGCATCACTGACTTGATGGACATGGGTTTGGGTGGACTCCGGAAGTTGGTGATGGACAGGGAGGCCTGGTGTGCTGTGGTTCATGGGGTCTCAAAGAGTCGGACACACTGAGCAACTGAACTGAACTGATGTGAAACTCTCCATTAAAATATATTCAGTTAAATAGATCATTGGAGAAGGAAATGGCAACCCACTCCAGTGTTCTTGCCTGGAGAATCCCAGGGAGGGCAGAGCCTGGTGGGCTGCAGTCTTTGGGGTTGCACAGAGTCAGACACGACTGAAGTGACTTAGCAGCAGCAGCAACAGCAAAAAGATCATTTGTTGCCCACGCTGCAAACTGCTCACAGGTATCTTTAATGTCTTGATAATGAGATGGTGACAATGTTTGTGCAGAATTAAAAACTCTGGAATATTTACCAGAAATTAGAAAGAATTGCTCATGTTCTAAGCCTATGGACAGTAGTTTAGAAAATATTTTTAATTATACAATCCATATGTTACCTAAAATTTATAAACATAAGCAACTTTTACCCAGAGAGATGGGATGGGGGTTCAGGATGGGGAACACATGTACACCTGTGTCAGATTCATGTCAGTCTATGGCAAAAACCAATATAACATTGTAAAGGAATTGGCTTCCAATTAACATAAATTCATATTAAAATAAATAAATAAATAAAATAAAATCTACACAAACTCTTGAAAATCACAGACCTCAGTGCTCATAATGTTGCCTCAAAAGATCATGAAAAGAGTACAGGCATACATAAGAATTTGTTTATTCACCATATATAATGACATGATACTATGATCCTAATGATATGATTCTAGTCCATGATACTGTGCTAAAATCTACAGCAACTCAAAGGTGACTGCAATGGTTGATATTTGGTCTCTCATTTCCCTGCCCATCACTATGTACTCTATTTATTGATTGTTGGGCCTAGGACTCTGCAAACTGCATTTCTCTTTGGCCAAATGGCTCACTGTTGGGCTCAAGCACAAAGGAACTTGCTCTTTCCTCTTTCCTACTGCTATTACTAGGGTTACCCCAACAATGTATGTTCATACCAACAAAGGCATTTTGTTCTAATAGCAGCATTAGATTTCAATCTATACAACAAATAACAGTAAAAAAAAAAATAAACCCAAACAAAAAACAATATCTCTCCATCCTCCTCTTCCTTCAATACTTAAAGACCACCATATTACTTTCTGTGCCTATGAATTTGAGTTTTCTAGTGACAATATATAAGTGGAATCATCTAATATTTGTCCTTTTATATCTGGCTATTTCATTTAGCATAATGTTGCCAAGGTTCATCATTATGTTGTAACATATGTATTAATAATTCTTTACCTTAAATTCTCTCCAAAAATGACTGGCATGGTTTCTATTCCTGACTTGACCCTGATGAATACAGTCACTTGAATGATTTAAAGTTACTAGTGAAAAAAACCTAATGGCCTTCAATTCTGGATTTAAAAAAAAAAGGTGAATTGTTTTCAACTGACAGTTCCATCCATAAAAGTCACTTATGTGAGCTCTTAGTCACAACTGACAACTCCTTCCATAAAGGTCATTTATGTGAGCTCTTAGTCACATATTACTTCTGGAAGAAGTTCATTATCTGATCCAGATATTCTGAAATAAACTTTCATCTCACAGGGAAAGAAATAGGTCTAAATAGTTACACAATAATGTACCCCAGGTTTGAGTTATTTCATTTTGTGTAAAAGAAAGTTTCAACTAATTCTTATATTTTCATATAAGTTCATATTAAGATGATATTTTACTAGGATAAATAGATAAGAGTTAAGTAGAGTGAGAAAAATGACAAAGGCCAAAGGAAAGATTCTATGATCTATAGCTTTGATTTACCTTGTGAAACTTAAGTTTTCTTTTATACCTTTGGATGATGTTTTGTATTTCATGGTAACTTCCTCTGAGATATTTACACAATACTCTTTTTACCTTGAACATGTCCATGGAATTTTCCAGGCAAGAATACTGGAGTGGGTTGCTCTTTTCTTTTCCAGGGGATCTTACCAACCAAGAGATCAAACCAGCATCTCCTGCATTGGCAGGTGGATTGTTTACCACTGTGCCACCTGGAAAGGGTGGGCTTCCTTGAAAACACTTATAGGGAAATTTAGGGGCATTAGGAAAGTGGGAAAAAAAATGCTTCTACTGAGTCTCATTACTAGGCCATATGCAGAAGCTTCAGGGCCCAGTTGTATAGGTATAAAGTTTAATAAAAGTTTTGAGTAGGTCTATCCCTACTAGGCAGAGAAGGCAATGGCACCCTACTCCAGTACTCTTGCCTGGAAAGCCCCATGGACAGAGGAGCCTGATGGGCTGCAGTCCATGGGGTTGCTAAGAGTCGGAAACGCCTGAGCGACTTCACTTTTATTTTTCACTTTCATACATTGGAGAAGGAAATGGCAATCCACTCCAGTGTTCTTGCCTGGAGAATCCCAGGGACGAGAGAGCCTGGTGTGCTGCCGTCTCTGGAGTCACACAGAGTCGGACTCACTGAAGCGATTTACACTTGGCCATATTCTATTCTACAGCTATAATCTGTGCCTCTGAGTTTTATCCTCTGTTAAGCTTCTCCTGATCCCAAGGGAGACTTGAAATGATCAGAGATAAATTAATCCAAATAGAAAATAAGGCTTGAAAGAGTAACCCCAATGGTGCTCTACTGTCTTGAAGTAAAGAATCTCATTAACTCAAGAGTCTATTATTTACCAGAGTTGTTTCTGTGACTATTAATGAGACTGAGATGAAAGACTTAAAATTTTGCAAATTATTTACTTACCTACTTTATCAAACCTGGGTTTAAAACATTGCTCTCTTAGAGATTATGTACTTTTTATTATTAATTGTCATAATTAAGTAATTTGAAAACCATCACAGTGCTACACATAACTACAGGTAATGGATTTAATTAGCCAAATTACAAAGTTTATAATATCAAGCATTTTGGTTACTTCCTTACCCTCCATCCTTTCTCACAATTTCAAACAGATTGTACTGGCTAGAATCTTAAGAAACATCTGGGCTTTAAGCCAAAAATTGGTGCTTTTTGAAAGCCAATGAAAATTTCAACATTATATTTGAATGAAATATTCATTATTTTATCTACTCACACAGAATGTATTGCTGACTAAACTTATTTAGCATCAGAAAAAACAGTTTTAAATAAACCAAGACTTAACCTCTCTCACCTGACTTTAAAATACATATTTATTATACAAAATCATAGTTAAGAGAAAAGTAAATTTTTAATAGAAATGTAGTCATCTTTTTTCTTTTAGTCAAGTATTTGTAAAAGTATTACTTTAAAAATTATTTGATTTTTGAAATAATAACAGAGGAGTGATGTGTTTTCTATATATTAATAATATAACCCATTAAAGAACCTGAAGGGACTTATATATAGTAGTGTAGAATATGTCTTAAAATGAAAAGACAGCCTATGGAATGGTAAATATTGAAAATGAGATCACCAATAAGGGGTTAATATCCAAAAAAAATATATATATATATAGCTCATACACCTCAATACAAAAGAAAAAAGAAACTGATTAGAAAATGAACAGGAGACTGAAACAGACATCTTCCAAAGAAGACATACAGAGAGCCAAAAGACATTTGGAAAAATACTCAACATTGCTAATCATTAGACAAGTGCAAATCATAACTGCGATGAGACATTATCTCACACTTTTGCAATGCCTATCATCAAAATGTCTGCAAATAACAAATGTTGGTGAGAACAAGGAGAAAAGAGAGCCCTTGTACATTGTTGATGGAAACGTAAATTGCTGCAATCACTATGGAAAACATTATGAAAAGCCCTGAAAAAGCTAAGGAAAGAACTTCCACATGATCTAGTAATTCCACTTTCAGGTTCATGTCAACAAAAAAAAAAGAAAGAAAGAAAACACTAGCTTGATACATGTACCCCAGTGTTCACAGCAGCATTATTTACAATAGCCAAGATATAGAAACAACTCAGTTGTACCTGAAAGGATAAATGAGTAAAGAAGATGAAAATGAAAGCTAGTCACTCAGTCAAATCTGATGCTTTGCAACCCAATGGACTGTAGCCTGCCAGGCTCCTCTGTCCATGGGATTCTCCAGATAAGAATACTGGAGTGGGTTGCCATTCCCTTCTCCAGGTGATCAAACCTGGGTCTCCTGCATTGTAGGCAGATTCTTTACCATCTGATCCACCATATAGAATAGTGGCATATATAAATACAATGGAATATTACTTAGCCATAAAAAAAGAATTAAATTATGCCACTTGCAACAATATGAACTTCGAGAGGAGCCTGGTGGGCTACAGTTTGTGGGGTCACAAAGAGTTAGGCATGACTCAGCAACTAAACAATGAACAACAACAGAAAGTATTATGCTTAGTGAAATGTCAGATAAAGAAAAATACTGTAAGTTATCACTTCTACATGGAATCTAAAAATAGAACAAATGAATGTATATAACAGAAACAGACTCACAGATGTAGAAATCAAACTAGTGTATGCCAATTTGAAGACAGAAGAATGGGAGGGGAAGACAGGAGTGTGGGATTCGGAGATATAACATACTATACATAAAATAGATAAGCAATAAGTATATATTGTACAGAACAGGGAAATCTAGCCATTATTTTATAATTACTTTAAATGCAGAAAAAAAATAAAATCTAATAATAAAATAACTAAATAAAATGTAGTATCTTAGAATACTCAATAACAATGTCAGACTCAGTTTTGTACTTATATTTTACTAAAGAATATTTAATATAAAAACTGAAAATCAAATAAAAATTATATGTTTCTTGTTCTCTTATATTTCTGTTGCACACACAATACACTGACTAACCTGTAGTTAGCCTTAACTGCTTTTCCACTTCTTTCTATTAGTGTCAACAGATATTTAGGTCAACAATATTCCCAAATTTCCAACATAACCATAGTCAAGCTAAGCTAATTATGTCAATTGCCTTCCCTTTGGCCAGATATGTCTTTGCTTGGCATCCACCAACTAGGAGCTACCATGTGACTCAAATATGTCAAAGAGAGAGAAAGAATGCTTACAGGATCCTGATAAAGTTTCATAGGGAAAGCAGAAATAAACCAAAGACCAAACCTTTGACCTCTTCTTCTTCATACTTGGGATGCTAATGAGAAGAGATTCATCTAGAGATATGGTAATCATCTTGCAACTGGCATAAAGTCTATAGCCAAAACACTGAGATGGGAAGAACAGAAAGCTGGAAGTTGCTCAGATTCCTGCTGACATGTTTGAGCAACTATATAGCCTAGACTGCCTCTCATATTTTACATCATAATTTGAAAAGTTTATTTTTACATCTAAACCATTTATAATATTATTAATTTACAATTATATTAGAAAAATTCATACTTTATAAATATATTTATTGAAAAGATGGCTTTTATTTTTACCACACAAAATATGCCTGCTTATAATGTCTATTGAGAGAATACATGCAGAGCACATTCAGTATATATATATTTCAAGAGGACTTTGTGCTAGTAATTTGTTTATATACATACTACCAATATGATTAATTTTGAAACACTGAGTAGAACTAAAATATCTGAAAGTACACTGCACTAATCACAGGTGCACTTTCCTTAAAACACAAAAACAATTAACTATAGACACCCTAAGTTAAATATAATTAACCTTAACTTTAAAAATGAAACAGCATTAAATACTTTAAAAAGGTAAATATTTCCAACATCTTATTTGTCAGACATATGTTTATGTAGGTTATTTAGAGACTGAGCCCCCCATGTCAGTAGGTGTCAAATATGCCACTAAAGAAGAATGGAGAAATAGCTCCAGAAGGAATGAAGAGGCTGAGCTAAAGCAGAAATGATGCCCAGTTGTGGATATGTCTGGTGGTGAAAGTAAAGATTGATGCTGTAAAGAACAGTATTGCATGGGAACCTGAATGTTAGTTTCAAGAATCAAGGTAAATTGGAAGTAATCAAATAGCAGGTGAAAGAGTGAGCATCGACATTTTAGGAATCAGTGAACTAAAATGTATGGGAAAGGGCAAATTTAATTCAGATGAGGCAGATGAAGGTGAAAGACAAGAGTGAAAAAGTTGGTTTAAAACTCAACATTCCAAAAACTAAGATCATGGTATTCCATCCCATCACTTCATTGCAAATAGATGGGGAAACAATGGAAACACTGACAGACTTTATTTTCTTGGGCTCCAAAATCACTGCAGATGGTTGACTACAGTCATGAAATTTAAAGACGCTTGCTCTCTGGAAGAAAAGCAACCACAAACCTAGACAGCATATTAAAAAGCAGAGACATTATTTTGCCAACAAAAGTCTGTATAGTCAAAGCTATGGTTTTTCTGGTAGCCATGTATCCATATGAGATTTGTATCATAAAGAAGGCTGAGCACTGAAGAACTGATCTTTTCAAACGATGGTGTTGGAGAAGATTCTTGAGAGTCCCTTGGACTGCAAGGAGATCAAACTAGTCAATCTAATGGGAAATCAACCTGAATATTCATTGGAAAGACTGATGCTGAAGCTCCAATACTTTGTGCACTTGATGTGAAGAGCCAGTTCATTAGAAATGACCCTGATTCTGGGAAAGATTGAAGGCAGGAGGAGAAGGGGGTGGCAGAGGACAAGATGGTGGGATGGAATCACTGACTCAGTGGACATAAGTTTGCGCAAGCTCCAGGAGATGCTAAAGGACAGGGAAGCCTGGTGTATTGTAGTTCATGGGGTCACAAAGAGTCAGAAAAGACTGAGTGAGTGAACAACAAATTATGTCTGCTGCTGTGGTCAAGAATCACTGAGAAGAAATGAAATAGCTATCACAGTCAACAAACAAGTCCTAAAGGCAGTACTTGGGGGCAATATCAAAATTGACAGAAAGGTCTTAATTTGTTTCCAAGGCAAACTGTTCAATATCACAGTAACCCAAGTCAATGCCGCAACCACTAATGTCGAAGAAGATGAAGTCAAACGGTTCTATGAAGACCTACAAGACATTCTAGAACTAACACCAAAAAAGAGATGTCCTTCTCATCATAGGGGACTGGAATGCAAAAGTAGTCAAACAAGAGATACCTGGAGTAACAGGCAAGGTTGGCCTTGAAGGACAAAATGAAGCAGGAAAAAGGCTAATGGAATTTTGCTAAGAGAACGCACTGGTAAACACCCTCTTCCAACAACACAACAGAAGACTCTACACGTGGACATCACCAGATGGTAGACACAGAAATCAGATTGATTATATTCTTTGCAACCAAAGATGGAGAAGCTCTATACAGAGAGCAAAAACAAGACCAGGAGTTGATTGTGGCTCAGATCATGAAATCCTTATTGGAAAATTCAGCTTCAATTGAAGAAAGTAGGGGAAAACTACTATACGATTCAGGTATGATCTAAATAAAATCCCTATACTGTGGAAGTGAAAAATAGATTCAAGGGATTAGATCTAATAGAGTGCATGAAGAACTATGGACAGAAGTTTGTAGCATTATAGAGGAGGCAGTGATCAAAACCATCTCCAAAAAAAAGAACTGCAAGAAGCCAAAATGATTGTCTGAGGAGGCATTATAAATAGCTCTGAAAAGAAGAGAAGTGAAAGGGAAAGAAGAAAAGGAAAGATATACCCATCTGAATGCAGAATTACAAAAAAATAGTAAGAAGAGATAAGACAGACTTCTTAAGTGAGCAATTCAAAGAAATAGAGGAAAATAATGGAATGGGAAAAATAGAGATCTCTTAAAGAAAATTACAAATACCAAGGGAACATTTCATGCAATGGTGGGTACAATAAAGGACAGAAACTGTATGGACCTAAAAGAAGCAGAAAATATTAAGAAGAGGTGGCAAGAATACACAGAAGAACTATATAGAAAAGTTTTTATGGGCTGGAAAACCACATGGTGTGGTCACTCACCTAGAGCCAGATATCCTGGAGTATGAAGTAAAGCGGGCTTAGAAAGCATTGCTACCAACTAAGCTAGTAGAGGTGATGGAATTCCAGCTGAGCTATTTCAAATCCTAAAAGATGATGTTGTGAAAGTGTTGCACTCAGTATGCCAGCCAATTTGGAAAACTCAACAGTGGCCACAAGACTGGAAATGGTTAGCTTTCATTCCAATATTATATAATGATTAAAACCATCACTGCTTACTATCCATGCTTCCATTGATAAAGCTGTGCTAAATCCAATCTTTTTAGAATAACCATGCCACATTATTTACTTATAAGTCAAAAATTCTAGTTAGAAAAATACATGTATCCGTTTCTTTTTTAATCTTTGTTTTTGTGTATCCCTGTCTCAAGTAGTGTGTAGAATAAAAGATTTCATGAATAAGGACAAAAATTGAGCTAGATGAAATATAATTCTATAATAACTCACTTCTTTGAAGAGAGATTCTGTGAAATCAAAACCTGGTTTAATGCTAATAACTAGTGAATACTCATAATTAACTACTTATAATTCCTGGTCTCTTAACTTTCCTGCTGGCCTATTGTATCTGCCAGATTTATCATTCCTTCATAAGAAACTGCATACAGAGGATACAGTTCACCGTCTCTTTTCATGAAAAAATGAACACAAGTTGCAGGCTTCTAAGTAAAACTGGGGCAGGCTTCCTGTTTCTTTTTTCCTTCTTTTTCTTTTTGCTATAATTGCAGACTTCTTTGCTGCTGAGCTCAGATACTAAGAAAGCCATTACTTCTTTTCTACCTAACAAAAACTGTATGTATCTCTCAGCTGCTCCAAGGGGAGAAGATAAACAGACAGGATTAAAAAAAAAAAAAAATCATCAGTCAGAACTGGAAGAAGCTGACTCAGCTTTGTACCTACAGTACAATAGTCACTGTTTCTTGAAATGCAGTTATATATAGACACCAGCATTAATCCTCTTCAGCTTGAGCTTTCGGGAATAAATTAGTTTTGCAAACTGTTGATTGTGAACGTTGCCCTGCAGTTTTTCCACCTTATATCCTAAAATCTTCCACTTAACATAAAATTGATATATAAGGATGACTCTTTAAAATGCTGTAGCCATTTACATGAAAAAAATTAGTTTATGCCACAAGAGTATTTAAAAAATATTTTTGTTTCCTGTCCCTACTTTATTTCCTTCATTACTTAAAAGAACCTTCTGGTGGCGTAAAATGTAATGGTTTCCTTTACACAAGAGTTTTTCACCCTATTTAGCATTTTCTAACTCTTCCATTTCCACACATTATTAGTGAATTTATTTATTAATCAATTCATCCAACAATTCAACATTCACTGTCTATGGACATGAATGTAAATTGTAGAAAACAGAAGTAAGGCTCTCAGGAAAACTCTTTCAGGGCTGATATTTATCTGAGGAATGACAAACTCTTGACTAAAGTAATCAGGGATCATCTAGTTAAAATATTGTTTTAAGTTATTATGTATGTTGACAGGAATAGATGTAATGCATTCTTTTGTACATGGGTCACTCAGGGATCTGTTTTATGCTCCATCTACATGTGCACTGAAATTATTTTTTTTTTAAAAAAAGCTTCTAGATACTCTTCTTATGTACAAAAATATAAGAGAATAAGGATGAGTACATTGTATAGATGAAAAATTTATGTTATTATTGTTGTTGATTATAATGTTTTCCCCTGGTCATATGCAGAGGGGCTAGACTAATCAGAGGCAATACCTTCAACATGCAATTCTGCTTATTGAGAAAACAGCAAAAGAAGAGATACTAGCAGAGCTAACTAGCACCTCCTAATTGGAGGAGCAAGAGCAGGCCACGAGACAGATGGAGAACAAACCATTTGGATCAATTTTTATACTGCAAATCAACAGCTTTGAGAAGCAGCTGTGCTGGAAGCCCCAGGGTTTTCTTAAACAAAGCAGAAACCTGGTACTTCTATGGTCCCTCCTCATAGGACACTATGAGGAAGTAAGCATCAGAGGTAAGACTAGAAAGAGACATACCTTATAAGCATTACAATGGCAGAGCAACGATAAAGATGTGACTGAAATTTGGGCCTCAGCAATACTGTTTCAACAAGTCAGGAAAGCCAAACAGGAAAAAAAAAAAAAAAATGCATTTCTCAGAATTGGCAGCTCTCTCCCAGGACTCCTACGGGCTGCTGGATTGCTGAACTCAAAATGTCTGTTCTAATCAACCAGCCCATCAGCATGACATCTTTGTTGCAGAATATATTTCAGGTTAGTTTGAGGATTTTATACTTTACCTATTTTCTTTCTTCTTTCTCCCCCTTGATGTTTAATTCAATTGAATAAATTTTTAAACCAAATACTTTAAATAGAGGCTTTTATAGGTGTTGCATGAAAGAAGGCAGTGACATCAAAGGACAAGTCCATGTTATCTCCCATTTTGGACCCGTGAAAAGTTATTATCACAGGTCCAGATGGTGTTTAATATAGGTCTTCAATTTCCTATAATATATGGCTCATGTAGCACAGAGTGAGGGCTCTTCATGGAACCTGGCTGAGCTGCTGGGCTCCTTATATTTACAGTTAAATAGGAGGATTAAGATGAAGTGCCATGGTTTGTCCAACTAAGATTGACAAAAGATATCATGAGTAGCAAGAAGAAATGTCAAATTTGTTTTATGCAACACTTAAGGTTATTTTGGTACTTTGATATCTGTAGATGGTAGATTGTTATATTAAAATATTAAATTATTGGGGGGATGGTGGGGAGGAGGAACAGTTAGGGAGTTTGGGATTGACATGCACACACTGCTATATTTAAAGTGGATAACTAATAAGGACCTACTGTGTAGCACAGGGAACTCTGCTCAATATTATGTTACAATTTGAATGTGAAAAGAATTTGAAAAAGAATAGATGCATGTATATGTATAACTGAATCACTTTGCTGTATACCTGACACAATACAGCTAATCAACTGTACTCCAATATAAACTAAAAAGCTTAAAGAGAAAGAGTGAATTGCCAGATGAAAACTATTAAATATACAATGAGGTCCTACTGTATAGCACAGGGAACTATATTCAATATCCTGTGTTAAGCCATAATAGAAAAGGAAATGAAAAATAAACATATATGTGTACACATGTGTAAATGAGTCATTTTTCTGTACAGCAGAAATACAACATTAATATCAACTGTACTTCAGCAAAATAAATTTTAAAAAGAGTGGACTGCCAGAAAAAATAAAATGCTAAACTCTCTTCTATGTGAACTTTACACCCAACAATTATTATGAGATAATAACAAGAGATAACACATCAAATAAATCTATATTTTTCAGTCAGATTAAACATGGCTCAGAGCCTGTACAGCCTATTAGGAAAATCACTCATTCATTATTGGGACTCTTTACAGAAAAATCAAGGAGTCTTAAGCAGTGATTACAAACTGAAGAAAGTGTATTTTTTTTTCTTGATTGCATCATCATTTTCTATAAGCTAACTTTCCAGATTACAAGGACTTGGACTTTTCAGTTCTAAGAGTTGGAGCCATGGAGTCCAAGCTCCAGTTTCCTGAAAGTTCACACTCAGATACTTCCCTCAATATTTATTAACTCTAGTACTGCTGTCTCAAGAATGTCAGTCACAGCACACTTTTCATGTTAGCATCACTCAGGATCTTAGGGGAGCTTCCCTCCCTTTTTCACAAGTTTAAAAGCCAGCCACCTGTTTCTCTTCTCTATCAGCAAAATACCCTCAGGAACATCAAGTTATCTAGAACTCAAAAATCAGGAACACAGTTGTATACACACTTCTCTTATTTAGCCTGCCACACAAAGGGAAGGGGCAAGAAAACTAACAGTGTCTCTACCCACTTCAATGGGGTATGGAGAGTACAAAGGAGAATAAAATACAAATTAACATCTCAGTAAATTATCGGGCCCCACTGGCAATTTTGAAATTAAAAAAAAATATCATTGTGGTATATTTTGATTTTAGCTGGATATTAGACTTGATTTATTAGTGTTTTATTTCCACAATAAAAGATAACTGAATTGTTTATGTCAGTGATGTATATGTTCCTTGAAAAATTAAAGCCGCTCACTTATTAAATGTTGAGTCTGATGCTCTTATTATAAGTGATTCATTGGCAAATTATGATTATGATAATTATAACCTTAATAAGATCTATCATTAAATAAATGCATGCTAAGTGCCAAAAATATATCAGGAGATTTGCATACATTATCTTATTAATTCTCAACAATGCTAAATCAGATATTATGTCAATATTTCATATTAGGCTCAATTAACTTTAATTCACATAGATAGAAACAGAAGCACCTTTAGGCCTGGGTAGCTTCTCAGGGCATTTGCTGGGAATCCAAACAGAGCTGGTTTTCTTAGCACTGCAACAAAACAACAAGATCAGATCATATAGCACTTTTTTCACTCTTTGTGTGTTTACATTTATCAGATTAATGCCTTGATTGATTGTTTTACAGATATGGAGAGTATCAACTCTCTACCCTGTTGCCTTCATAGTGGCCACAGTTTATCCAAGTTATCCTTAGTCCCTGATTGGATCTCTTTTCCTAGCTACATGGTGTGTGGATAAGAAGAGGCTCTAGGAGGTGGAAGGTGGTCTAATATACAACTTTGGGCTAAGCCCCCAGGAACAGAAACCTGCGTCTTCAGACAGCACACGTAAGTCATTAGGAACTCAAGCTGTGTCCTCCATACTTTTCACATGAAAATACACAAGTGAAGGGAACCACCAACTAAGAGGCCATCACCCCCCTTCCCCAGGTGTCAGACTGAAGCAGGTAGGGGCAAAGAATTGCAGGAGAAGCAGAGACAGCAAAGAAAAGAGGAGGAAGGTTCTGTGAAAGGGACAGCACCATTAATTCTCATATTTCCTCTTCTATTTTCCTCAAACTTTTCTATTTATTCCAAATCATTTTTCTTAGAATGATAACCATCCTATAAATGCCAGTAATACATTTGTTTGAGATGAGGACTGTCAAAGTAATACAACAAAACATTAATTCATCCAAAGGAAAAAAAAAATCCCTTGGCTAGCGCAAGACTGAATTCCCAAATGCTCATTTTAAATATTGCAGACATATATTGACTTTTTAAGAGTAATACCTGAAGGTACCATTACTAGCTTCTCATATTTTCCAACTATGTGGTGTTTCTGATGGGATTTTAGAGCCAAAATTACCCAAGCTTATTCAACAGTAAAATCTTTAATCTGGAAAGGGTGGTTACACCAGCTAGTATTCCAAAAGAGTGGAGAGCCAGAAGGGAAACTTGTTATATTGGAGGGAGGGTCTCTGAACTGACTGGTGTGGCCATAGATCTTTCACTAGTCTTGATCAATAGCTGCCAGACTTCATCACCAGAATTTTTGGGGAAATGTAACTACAGATTTACTGTTAAGTAAATGCCTATTGTGTAAGTTTTTATAATTCTTTTGTATAATTCTATATACTGTATATTTGAGAAGATCCTCTAGAGAAAAAATGGCAACACACTCCAGTATTGTTGTCTAGGGAATCCCATAGATGGAGTAGACTGGGATATAGATATATCTTTTGCATATAGATCTTTTGGATATAGGTTTTCTGCAACAGTATAATGTGGCATTTTAAAATTGCAACTCTAATATTTGTGAGCTAATAATTTTATTGTATAGAAATGCAACTGACTTCATATATTGAGATCTTTTGTATACTGATTAATTTTAGCTTTAAGTGTTTTTCTATATAACCATATGGTGTGCAAATAATGTAAGCTTTATTTTCATCTTTTTAATATTTTTATATTTTCCTTTTCTTATTATATCACTATGACTTTCAAAACAATGATAATAAACTTAGTGGTAAAGATCATCTTATCATCCTCTTGATTTTAAAGGAAATGTTTTCAGGGTCTCCTAAAATAATGTGTTGAAGATATGACTTATGAGATCAGTTCTCTTCATTCCTAATTAACCAAAGATGTTTTTTGCTTGCTTGCTTAATTGTAATAATGTTTTTTTAATCAAAAACTATTCTGATAGTTTTCAAAGAACAAATCCTTTTTTTCCTCTTTCCATATTTCATTTATTTCTGCTTTATATTTGTTAAAAACTTCCTTCAATTTACTTTAAGTTTAATCTTTAGTCACCTAACATCTTTTTTATGTGTTAGAAACTGCCTGCCAGATCAAGAATATTTATCTTTTACCTGCTTTTGAAGTGTCTTTTAGTACTATAAATGTGAAACCGTGAAACTGTACTATACTTGTATGATATATGATTAGTCCTTCATTTATGCTTGATTTAAAATGTTTTAAAATATAAACTTTTAATTCATATTTAATAAATTATTTAATGACTCAGATTATATAATTCAATAAAGCATTATTTTAATTTACAAATATATTGACTTTTTAATTCACTATTTGAAAACTAACTTCCAATTTAATTACATTTAGAGAATACAATATGCATAATAAATTGTCAATGAAATTGCTGAGATTTGCATAACTACTACATGCATATGTTCCATACGTGCTTGCAAATAAGGAACAGTAATAATTATTGGAAGTGGAATTCTTTACATATTTTCTATATCATACTTGTTACTGTGCTATTCAATACTATTTTGCTAGTTATTATCTGTTTTATCTGTCAGTTAATGAAAATTCCATTTAAATCTCCCCTTGTAACAATGGATTTCTTCAATAATTCATGCTATTTTACAAATGTTAACTTTTATGTATACAAGCTATGTTTCAAGTACAGCATATTAAAACACGTGTATTATACAGTTGAATCAAATTTTTGTCATATTGATTTTTTATCTATGAAATGCTTTAATCTAAAATTATTTACTGATTCTAATATGGATAGGTAGGATAGTTTGGCTTCAAAGTGTACTTTGTTTGTTTTAGCACTTGTGGTGGGTAGGGAATCAACTGTCTTCCCAAAAGAGACAAAGCATGTCCTTGGGAAAGTGTTGTGGGTGGAAGGCTGAATTCAAATTATTAATAGCTCTATATGCTACAAGCTGAAACTTTCTAGAAACTTGATCCATAATTTTGAACAAATTCTCAAAAAAAAGTGATGCCCATGTTTTCTTGGCCTCTTTTAGCCTAGAGAGTTTTGTTGGGGTTGCATGAATATAATAATAATCTTTTACTTATCTCTCAAAATTAGAACATTTCTTAAGAGCACTTGGACCACTAGTTACCACTCTGGACCTTGGTAACTAGATTCAGTGTAGTCCATCACTGACATAATGATGTTACATTTCTTTAATTTATGTGACATACATAATTATTATTTTTTGTTAAAAAAAAGTGCTGTTATGGATTTTCTCTACTTTTATTGGGAGGTATTATTTACGTCAATTTAATGAATAGATGAATTGAAAAAAATTATCATCTTGCTAAATTTTTTATATATTCTTTTAAGATTAAAAGTTTATACCTACTTTAAAAAAATTCCATCAATTAATCACAATGTATTTAACTTATGTTTGCATTTTGCACTGCAGTTTAGTATTTATTTTAAAATAAATCTTGCAGGACTTCTCTGGTGGTCCAGGGCCTAAGACTCCATGTTCCCAATGCAGGGCACCCGGGTTAACCCCAGGTCAAGAAACTAGATCCCATATGCTGCAACTAAAAGTTTCAGGCCACAACTAAAAGGTCTCACATGTTGCAAAGACTGAAGGTCCATGTGCCTCAATTAAGACCCAGCACAACAAAATAAAAACAAAAATTAAAATAAATCTTGCATTTGGGTGTTGATTCTTGAGAATAAGAATAAGCTAGAGGCTTATAGACCAATGGTCTTTAAAGGAAGCGACAGTTAGAACTGGACATGGAACAACAGACTGGCTCCAAACAAGCAAAGGAGTACATCAAGGCTGTATATTGTCACCATTTAACTTATATGCAGAGTACTGCATGAGAAACGCTGGGCTAGAAGAAGCACAAGCTGGAATCGAGATCGCCGGGAGAAATAGCAGTAACCTCAGATATGCAGATAACACGACCCTTATGGCAGAAAGTGAAGAGGAACTAAAAAGCCTCTTGATGAAAGTGAAAGAGGAGAGTGAAAAAGTTGGCTTAAGGCTCAACATTCAGAAAACTAAGATCATGGCATCTGGTCCCATCACTTCATGGGAAATAGATGGGGAAACAGTGGAAACGGTGTCAGACTTTATTTTCTGGGGCTCCAAAATCACTGCTGATGGTGACTGCAGCCACGAAATTAAAAGAGGCTTTCTCCTTGGAAGGAAAGTTATGACCAACCTAGCAGGCATATTAAAAAGTAGAGACATTACTTTGCCAACAAAGGTCCATCTAGTCAAGGCTATGGTTTTTCCAGTAGTTATGTATGGATATGAGAGTTGGACAGTGAAGAAAGCTGAGCGCCGAAGAATTGATGCTTTTAAACTGTGGTGTTGGAGAAGACTCTTGAGAGTCCCTGGGACTGCAAGGAGAGCCAACCAGTCCATCCTAAAGGAGATCAGTCCTGGGTGTTCATTGGAAGGTCTGATGTTGAAGCTGAAACTCCAATACTTTGGCCACCTCATGCAAAGAGTTGACTCATTGGAAAAGACCCTGATGCTGGGAAGGATTGGGGAAGACAGAGGATGAGATGGCTGGATGGCATCACTGACTCAGTGGACATGATTTTGGGTAAATTCTGGGAGTTGGTGATGAACAGGGAGGCCTGGTGTGCTGTGATTCATGGGGTCACGAAGAGTCGGACACAACTGAGTGACTGAGCTGAGCTGACCTCTCAAGTATTCAAAAGATTGGTTTATGTCTGTATCATGGTATTTATTAAAATCATCTGCAATTGGTTTTCAAATAATTATTTAAGGCACAAGTAATTAATTTCTTTTCAACCAAAAATATTATTTCTGGAGTTAAGTAGGGTGAATTAAATATTGTAATATTTAAAGCTTAAGTTATAAGCGTAGGGTGTACAAGTGTCATATGATGGTTTAATTTGAAGATTGAATAAAAGATAACATTCACATGTAAGATAGGTCGTTTTGATTCCAACATCAAAAGCTGTTCATAGGACTATGATATTTTGAATATCTTCAGGGAAAAATACTGGGACTATTTTTTTTTTTTAACTAAGGCCTAATACTTCTCAAGGGGAATTGCATGGAAAAATGTTCCACAGCTGTGTTTGCAGTTTGTAATAAAGAAGGGATTGAGGATTAGTGGCAGATATATGATCTATGCATTTCTTCTTGGAAGGATTTGATAAGTGATAGAAATAAACAATCATTTATCCTCCTGCTATTTTGCCAAAAGAGTTACATTTGCAGGTACTGAACTCAAATGTTCATCTGAAAGAGTTTCAAATACACATACAACATGACTGAGTTAATTTCAAAAGCAAATCAGTTCAGTATCATTTGCTCAGTCATGTCCGACTCTTTGGGACCCCATGAACTGCAGCACGCCAGGCCTCCCTGTCCATCATCAACTCTCGGAGTACACCCAAACCCATGTCCATCAAGTCAGTGATGCCATCCAGCTATGTCATCCTCTGTCTTCCCCTTCTCCTCCTGCCCTCAATCCTTCCCAGAATCAGGGTCTTTTCCAATGAGTCAACTCTTCGCATCAGGTGGCTAAAGTACTGGAGTTTCAGCTTCAACATCAGAACTTCCAGTGAACACCCAGGACTGATCTCCTTTAGGATGGACTGGTTGGATCTCCTTGCAGTCCAAGGGACTCTCAAGAGTCTTCTCCAACACCATAGTTCAAAAGCATCAATTCTTCGGCGGTCAGCCTTTTTCACTGTCCAACTCTCATAACCATACATGACTACTGGAAAAACCATAGCCTTGACAGACGAACCTTGTTGGCAAAGTAACGTCTCTGCTTTTCAATATGCTATCCAGGTTGTCAAAAGCAAAAGACTGGTAGAATTTAAGACTCTTTATCTTTCAGTTCAGTTCACTCAGTCATGTCTGACTCTTTGCAAGAACCCATGAGTTGCAGCTCGCCAGGCCTCCCGATCCAATACTCCCAGAGCCTACCCAAACTCATGTCCATTGAGTCAGTGATACCATCCAACCATCTCATCCTCTGTCGTCCCCTTCTCCTCCTGCCCTCAATCTTTCCCAGCATCAGTGTCTTTTAATTTCATGGCTGCAATCACCATCTGTAGTGATTTTGGAGCCCCCCAAAATAAAAGTCTCTCACTGTTTCCCCATCTATTTCCCATGAAGTGATGGGACCAGATGCCATGATCTTAGTTTTCTTTATCGTTATTGTTGTTCAAGATAGTACTTATGTTTATGTTGAGGTTATAACTGAACATAACAGGTCCATTTTTTAACAACCTACAAATAATTTTGCTCTTGCTAGCTTATCTTTCCTTAAATTGGATTGCTTTTGAACACATTTTGTGTGTTATAGTTTACTGTTTCTAAAAATAGCTTCTCTTCACACTTAAAAAAATATAACAGCACATTGTTGCTCTTCTGAATATTTTTCAGAACTACTCACTGTTTAGTGGATTCCTGTGCATACAGCTAAATGTTTTATGCCTTAAACTGTAAAATTTTTCAACTTCTAATATCGAAATTGATTAATCAAAAGCTCAGCAAAGTAACTTAAGGTCAAACCTCTACTTAACAACAACCATGGTTCTTGTTAGTACTTCCATTACAAGTGTCTGTTGTAGAGGAGATCATGTCTGACAATTTAAGTAACATTAGGTCAAGCACTAACAATAACAATTGTCAATCACATAAAATGTTTACAGATATTGTACAAGAAATACTCTCAACATAGCAGATAATCAAATCTGAAGTTTGTTGTCACTATTGCTCTCATTGTCCCTATTTTTCTATCTTTCTATCTTTCATGAAAGACTTAAAGGAGAACAAATCTTACTACATGTTAAAAGAGCAAAAGTTTCACTTATTCTTCAGATTTTGGTTGGAATTATCTACCAAAGTCTATATTATTTTTGTCAGGAAGACATTATTAAGGATATACACATTAACACAGTGAAAGCATGAAAGTGTTAGTTGCTCAGCTGTGTCTGACGCTTTGATCCCATGGATGGTAGCCTCTGTCCATGGCATTCTCCAGGCAAGATGACTGGAGTGGGTGCCATTCCCTTCTCCAGGGGATCCTCCCAATCCAGGGATCAAATGCAGGTTTCTTGTACTGCAGGCAGATTCATTAACATAAACAGTATTTATTTATTTGTTCATTTTTTATTCATGACATTTATTTATTTATTTATAATATATTTATTTATTTACTTATTTTCTTTACATTATTGTGTTGATTTTGCCATACACTGACATGAATCCACCATGGGTATACATGTGTTCCCCTTTAAAAATATACTATTTCAAAGTAAAAGACTCTGACAGTGCCATTGTTTCACATTTCTGAAATTTTAAAAGATACCTTTTTGAGAGACTTCCCTGGTAGTCCAATGGCTAAAACTACAAGCTCCCAATGGAGGGGGCCCAGGTTTGATCCCTGGTTAGGGAATTAGATTCCACATATTGAAACTAAGAACTAGTAGATCCAAATAAATATTTTTTTCTAATGTTTTATTGTAAGGCATCTGGACTATTATATCTGTCCTTGCTTCTCATTTGTCATAATATGCTGCTTTGGTTGAGGTATATTAAAAAATTCTGTATCGATAGAGATAATTGGGAAAAAGTTTAACAGACTTTTCAGATTGTTAAGCAAATTCTAGTTTAATAGTGCACTAAAGCTCACAAGGGTTAGTGTTTTTAAGGGTTAATAAAATGTGAAATCAGAAACCATGTCAATAAGCTTTCTGTACTCTGTATATTCATGAAGGAACATACAGAGTACAAAAAGATTAAAAAGGTAAGTTACAACTAAGTGTTATTACAAAAATAGTGCTTATCTTACACAGAACCTAAAAGGATCTTGGGAATCCCCAATTATCTCTAGTCAAAATGTTAAGAATCACAATTTTTAACCATTAGAGATGTAACTCATGTGACATAATTAATGGATATTTATCTTTTTTAAGAATTAAAAATAAGTTTGCAAATTTTATAGCATCGCATTTAATTTTTTTTTTTTTTTTTTTTTTACAACAGAACACTACCTCACCTGGTTGGCATATTTTCATTAAGCACTTTGGTGGCTTGAGAAACGTGATTAGAAGATTTTGTAATTTCTCAAATTTATTAAGGAACATAGTCTATCTAATGTTTGGAGTAGATATTTGAATCTTATGGACTTATGTCACTGCTTTTGATACTTTGTTATAAATGTATCTTTTATTGATTTTACTAAATAAGTTAACATGCTAACGTGTCACATTCATAATTTTTTACAACTTAAAATGTTTAATATTAGAAGCTTTAAATTTCTTTAATTTTTTAATAAACTAATTCTTTCTCATATTGTGATAATAATATGTTTGTGTGTTCAGTCACTTCAGTCATGTCCAACTCCTTGTGACCCTAAGGACGGCAGCCCACCAGGCTCCTCTGTCCATGGGATTCTCCAGGCAAGCATACTGGAGTGGGTTGCCGTGCTCTTTTGCAGGAGACGTTCCCAATTCAGGGACTGAACCAGTGTCTCATGCACCTCTTGCATGCAGGCAGATTCTTTACCACTGAGCCACCTGGGTCTTTAAACAGTGTCAAAACATCTTCCATCTTTTTCTAAATGATGGATGATATCTAATTTTGTATTTTTCTTTCCACTAACTTTTATCAATAACTTGTTTCCTAAATTTCTTAAGAACTTTGCAAGTAAAATACATAGTTTTAAAAATTTTAGCATCCTGAAGGTGACTCATTCCAACAATTTATTCTATGGCATGGTTTTATAACTTTAGTTTCCTCTTTATGTATTTTAAATCTAATAAATATACTGTAGTATGTTGTATACAATATATATTACATATTGTATATTTACAATATGATTCAAAGCTAGGGCATGATGATTTAAGATGCCAGAAAGTTTTAGAAAAAATTTTTATATCAGTTATTATAAATCCTGTGCCATTTCAAAGTTACTGTATCTTCTTCACCTTAACAGAATTGGCTTTGCAACTGTGCATTTGAGGGCCCCAGATAATTCCAAATCAATTTAATCTTTGACATCAAAATTGAGCCCACCGGAAAACTGCCTGGTTGTGCTAAAGGTAGAAGTGGTTCAATAAGACATACCGCACATAGAATGACAACTAAACTGAGACATGGCTAACTGGCCTTTAAACAGTTATGATTTTCAAACTTCACTTCCCTGGCTGAATTTCTCTGTGATCTCTGCAATAAAAAGCATCTAGCACAATTACCTGTGCACTCAGCCTAGTACTTTCTTTTTATTCTTGTTGAAGTCTTTAGGTTTTGAGGGGTCCAGATTCTAACCCTTACAGAATCAAGACTGAAAATTCAGCCAGAATAGAGAATCTGCTTAAATTAACAAATAACTTATAATGCACTTCAATGATTCCACTAAATTCAGCAACAAAATGTAAATGAGTAAAGCATTAATAATTTCCATGAGACAAAATCACTTAGTTACAGGATGAAATAGTGAGTTTTAAAAAATATATCAGAGTAATATTCCATTGTGTATATGTACCACAGCTTTCTTATCCATTCGTCAGTTGATGGGCATCTAGGTTGCTTCCATGTCCTGGCTATGAATCAGTTCTAGTCAGGTGGATGGAACTGGAGCCTATTATCCAGAATGAAGTAAGCCAGAAGGAAAAACAAAAATAAAGTATACTAACGCATATATATGGAATTTAGAAAGATGGTAACTAGAACCCTGCATGCGAGACAGCAAAAGAAACGCAGATGTATAGAACAGTCTCGTGGACTCTGTGGAAGAGGGCAAGGGTGGAATGATATGGGAGAAACATGTTAATTATCATATGTGAAATCAATCACCAGCCCAGGTTGGATGCTCGGGGCTGATGCACTGGGATAACCCAGGGGGAGGGAATCCGGAGGGAGGAGGGAGGGGGATTCTGGAGGGGGAGCATATGTATACCCATGGTGGATTCATGTCAATGTATGGCAAAACCAACACAATAAAGTAAAGAAAATCAAAAAACTAATAATAATAAATAAATAAATAAAAAATATATCAGAGATGTGATATTTAAATAGAAATAATAAAATATTTCTGATATTTACTTAGTGTCAAATCAATGGAACAGAATTTATACTATAAAGTGAAGTCGCTCAGTTGTGTCCAACTCTTTGAAACTCCATGGCTTGTAGCCTATCAGGCTCTTCCGTCCATGGGATTTTTCAGGCAAGAATATTGGAGTGGGTTGCCATTTCCTTCTCCAGGAGATCTTCCAGACCCAGGGACTGAACCTGGGTTCCCACATTGTAGGCAGATGCTTTACTGCTTTACTGAGCCACCAGGGAAATCATATATAATATAAAAAGATCCATTAATTTTTATTTAAATCTAGAAATGATGGTATACATATGTTTTCTAAAGTATCTATAGTTTATATAGTTTGAATTGGTCTGTGACTTACTTATCAATTACTTCAAAATACACAATCCCCAAAATTCTGCAGCTTAAAGGAAAGACTATTATTATTTTCTTAGGATTCTATGAGTTGGAATTTGGGCTTGGCTAAGCTGAGCCATTTTTCTGACATATTAACTAAAACTGAGAGTCCAAGACAGTCTCACTCACATGAGTGGTCCTTGGTGCAAGCTGGTAAGTTGCTTTTTGTTCTCTTGCCTTTGCATCATTGTCAAAAGAAGGACATTCACAAACTAGCCTGTTGGTCTCAAGAGGTGATAGGCATTATCCTCTATGTAGGAACTTCCAAGGATTCTATAAAAGAAGCCTACTAGAACCTGGGTTTCCCAGATAGTGCTAGCAGTAAACAACTTGCCTGCCAAAGCAGAAGACAGGTTTGACCCCTGGGTCAGGAAGATCCCCTGGAGGAGGATATAGCAATTGGCTCCAGTATTCTTGGCCTGAGAATCCATGGACAGAGGAGCTTGGACAGAGAATCCATGGACAGAGAAGTTTGGTGGGCTACAGTCCATGAGTC
Organism: Antilocapra americana; assembly: GCA_007570785.1. Lineage (NCBI taxonomy): Eukaryota > Metazoa > Chordata > Mammalia > Artiodactyla > Antilocapridae > Antilocapra > Antilocapra americana. The sequence continues at coordinate 13,367,449 of ML661902.1, forward strand.
ACAGAGTCAGACATGACTGAAGCGACTTAGTGCTCATGCATGAACTAGAACTCAGAAGACTTTAGCAATGTTGAAATATACCTTGTCAACACATATAATTCTCTTATATGTTTACATACTAACATACTAATGGTGCTAGTGGTTTGGTTAGTAAGTCAGGTCCGACTCTTGTGACCCCATGGACTGTAGCCTACCAAGTTCCTCTGTCCATGGGATTCTTCAGGCAAAAATATTGGAGTGTGTTAGCCATTTCCTCCTCCAGGGGATCTTCCTGACTCAGGAATCAAACTCAGATCTTCTGCATTGCAGGTAGATTCTTTACCGACTGAGCTATAAGAGAAGATCTACATACTAACAAGGGCTTATCTTAAAAATTTCCCTGTCATATAACCCATCCATTCTATTCCTAATTTTTTCCAAAAAATAAAAAAAAGAAATAAAAGCATATGCCCACTCAAATACCTCTACACAAATGAATGACTTAAAATTTGACACTAATGTCCACTAATAGAATGGAAAAATCAAAATTTTTGTCCACCTTTTGAGTTACTTATAATAAAAATATTCAATTTATATTTTTACTAGGCGGCATCCCTATCATTTGTGTTTTAACTCTCAAACACTTTGCAGCATATAATTTTCATTTACTCAACAACAGCATGTATCACCCCATGATCTTACCATTGCCACATTAAAACAATTATTTTATAATTGTGCATTATCATTATCCCCTCTCCTTCTAAGTATTTGGCACAATTAACACCAATCTCACTAAATTCAAACTTTAGTTATTGTATCCCTAATATTTAAGGCCCTAATTGAGTGTGAAAATTAAAACTTCCAATCAAATGACCTTTGTATCCTTATCTATGTCCTTTAATATTTTGTCTTGTCAGCAATAAAGTAGTGAATTTTTTTCTATATAGTACAGAAAGATTTTAATTTGATGACAGTATTTTGAGCTCATCTATTACTTTTTCTCAAAGACATAGGAATACAAGACCACCTTACCTGTCTCCTGAGAAACCTGTATGTAGATCATGAAGCAACAGTTAGAACCACACATGGAACAATGAACTTGTTCAAAACTGGCAAAGTAGTAGTTGAAGGCTGTATATTGTCACCCTGATTTTTTAACTTATATGCAGAGTACATCATGTGAAATGCCATGCTAGATGAAGTTCAAGCTGGAATAAAGACTGACAGGAGGAATACCAATAACTTCAGATACGGAGATGGCATCACTCTAATGACAGGAAGTGAAGAGGAACAAAAGAGCCTCTTGATGAAGGTGAAAGAGGAGACTGATAAAGCTGGCTTCAAATTCAACATTCAAAAAACTAAGATCATTGCATTCAGTCCCACCACTACATGGCAAATAGATGGGGAAACAATGGCTGAAATTAAAAAATGCTTGCTTTTATTCTTTGTCAAAGAAAAGCTGTAACAAACCTAGACAGTGTATTAAAAAGCAGAGACATCACTTTGCTGACAAAGCTTCATCTAGTCAAAGCTATGGTTTTTCCAGTAGTTATGTATGGATGTGAGAGTTGGACCATAAATAAGGCTGAGTGTCAAAGAATCAATGCTTTCAAACTGTGGTGCTGGAGAAGACTCTTGAGAGTCCCTTGGACAGTAAGGAGATCAAACTGGTCAATGTTAAAGGAAATCAACCTGAATACTCACTGGGAGCCCTGATGATGAAACCAAAGCTATAAAACTTTGGCCACCTGATGCCAAGAGCAAATTCATTAGAAAAGACCATGATGCTTGGAAAAATTGAAGACAGGAAGATGGGGGGTCACAGAGGATGAGATGTTTGGATGGCATTCTCAACTCAGTGGACATGAGTTTGAGCAAACTCTGTGAGATAGTATAGGACAGGGAAGCCTGGTGTGCTGTGCAGTCCATGAGGTCACAAAGAGTCGGGCATGACTGAGTGACTGAACAACAACAAATCACCTATTTTTCCATCTCAGTATATGGGTAATATTCATCATCTATGGCTAGTTGAGTTACAGACTAAAGAACATCTACTTTCTTTCCTTCCTTGAAGGACAAGTTCTTTAGCAGGATATACTCTCCATCTCTTCATCCCACTTGTTTGTTCGCCCACCTCTTGGAATGGCTAATTTAGTTCCGGAAACATTCATTACTCTGAAATTATTATTTTGAAAGAATTTGAAACTTTTGAAACAAGTGTTTTGTTGGCAATCACTTAAATTCAAGTGCGGGACTCTTTTTCCCAAATATTATAGTTAGACAAATGGCTAGCTAGTTTACATCTTGAAAAATGAAAAATTTTCTGTTTCTGTGACAAAACCTTAATAATTTAAAAACTTTTGAGAGCTACTTTGTTGTTACAGGTGTTGAGACTCCTAATTATAGTTCATAATAACTTGTATAGCAAGTGCATACCCTATGTATTTTCCTTGGAAAGAGAACAATTTTATGTTTTGGAAATGCTTGAATCAGTAAAACTAAGCATTTGGGAGGGGGTGGCTACTGGCCTGTAGTAATCATTAAAAAAAAAAAGATTCATTTAAACTACTCATCCTTATTATTGTAACAGAATTCCACTGTGCTTTTCATCAGATCAGGCACAGGTGTTCATTACCTTTTCTGGAAAGGTAGTTACAAAGGCACTTATCTCTAATAACAGAAAAATGGAAAGGATTCAAAGAATTGTACAGATGGGTTAAAAAGCAAGAATATTTCTGCCATAATCTATAGTGTGTCTGGTTAAATTGTGTCATATAATTCCTAAGGATGGACGCTGCTAAGTGAAAACAGAAAAAACCTATTTTATCCATAGAAGACTCAGCTAGAAAACCATTATCTCCATGAAGAACATAATTTTGAGGACTTTGCGAAAATAAAAGAAAGAAGCACAAACCATAAAGCCATCTTTACTCCATTTAAGAAAGCAAATTTCAGTTATATTCTGAATTTGGCAGTATCTGCAAGTAATTATCTGGAGACATATATTTAAGAAATCCTTAAATAGCAGTTATAATTAGTGTAGCAAGAGGAGATATCATTCTGTCTAGATTTTGTACGTTGAAACATTTCTCTTGTAATTATTTAACCAGACACTTTAAATTATAAGCTAACTTGATCGTTAGAGCTAGAATTTTTTACTTCGAAGCTGAGTCTGACAATACTCTCTGTCTGCCTCTCTTCCTCTGTGGTCGTCTTCAATTTCCATTCATTAATGGGGTGTGGCGGTAAAGAACTCATCAGTTGCCTGGAAATAAGTTTTAACCATTCCTTACTTGCCATGGAATGGAAACTGGAAACATTAGAAACAGCCATAACCCCTGATTTGTCTTCTTCCATGAATTCATATCAGTTATCAAATAATATTTGAGATATTCATGATGTATGTTTTCCTGACTAAAAGATATATTTGATTTTTCAAAACCTTTTTATCTGTTCTAAGTGAAACAAGAGGCACTGCTACAAAACAGTGACTGGGGAAAGTAGAGAGACAGATGAATAATTTCTTAATATTCAGTCTACAAAACACTGCTTTAGGTATTCCAAATTAGCCAAACTGAACTTGTGGAAGAAGAGAGTGAAAGAAACTCCAGCGAATTCCCTGATGATCCAGTGGTTAGGGCTGTGCTCTCACTGCCAAGGGCCTGGCTCAATCCCTGATTAGAGAACTAATATCTTATAAGCTACACAGCATGTCCAAAAAAAAAAGAAGAAGAAGAAGAAAAGCAAATCTACCTTTGGATGGCATTGAATATTAGAGATGCCTTCTTTATTTTTTAAAATTAAATTATTTATTTTAATTGGAGGCTAATTACTTTACAATATTGTAGTGGTTTTGGCCATACATTAACATGAATCAGCCATGGATGTATGTGTGCCCCACTGTCCTGAACCCCTCTCCCACCTCCCTTCCCATCCCATCCCTTCAGGGTCATCCCAGTGCATCAGCTCTGAGCACCATGTCTCGTGCGAGATGTCTTCTTTAAAAGAAAAAAAAAAAAAAAAACTTTAGTAAATATATATGTGGGCAACTTGACCTTGGAGTTGACCTGAATGACATTCTCCAGGTTCAATCTCTCAACTGTTCTTATCCATAAAGACTGGTTGATAGTACTTGGGGGAATAACAGCTGGTTTGCATCTTTTTTACTTCTAGAAACTAACACTTATTCTAGAATGTGGAAGACAGTATCTACTTGAAAATGAATGAATCTAAATTAATTACTAATATAACACCTAACCTGTTTAAAATAATTCATAAGAATCAGTTTAAAAGTCAGTATGGCTATGAGATCTTTGGGATCTTTTGAGGGAGCTCACCATTATCTTCATTACCTGCACCATATTTTAGCTTCAGGTAAACAGCAGGGAAGGAACACAGCTCTACCCATCAGCAGAAAATTGGATTAATGATTTACTGAGCACAGCCCCACTCATCAGTACAAGACCAAATATCACCCTCAGTCAGTCTCTCCCATCAGGAAGCTTCCATAAGCCTCTTATCCTTCTCCATCAGAGGGAAGACAAATTGAAAAACACAATCACAGAAAACTAACCAATCTAATCATGTAGATCACAGCCTTGTCTAATTCAATGAAACTATGAGTCATGCCATGAAGTGCCACCCAAGCCGGATGGGTCATGGTGGAGAGTTCGACAAAACATGGTCCACTGGAGAAGGTGATGGCAAAGCACTTCAGTATTCCTTCCTTGAGAACCCCATGAACAGTATGAAAAGGCAAGAAGATAGGACACTGAAATATGAACTCCCCAGGTCAGTAGGTGCCCAATATGCTACTAGAGATCAGTGGAAAAATAACTCCAGAAAGAATGAAGAGATGGAGACAAAGTAAAAACAACACCCAGTTGTAGATGTGACTGGTGATAGAAACAAGATTCAATGCTATAAAGAGCAATATTGCATAAAAAACTGGAATGTTAGGTCCATAAATAAAGGCAAATTGGAAGTGATCAATCAGGAGATGACAAAAGTGAATGTCGAAATTTTAAGAATCAGCGAACTAAAATGGACTGGAATAGGTGAGTTTAACTCAGATGAACATTATATCTACTACTGTGGGCAGAATCCCTTAGAAGAAATGGAGTAGTCATCATAGTCAACAAAAGAGTCAGAAATGCAGTACTTGGATGCAGTCTCAAAAACGACAGAATAATCTCTGTTCATTTCCAAGGGAAAGCATTCAATATCACGGTAATCCAAGTCTATGTCATGATCAGTAACACTGAAGTTGAATGGTTTTATGAAGACCTACAAGACCTTTTAGAAATAACACCCACAAAAGATATCCTTTTCATTATAGGAAACTGGAATGCCAAAGGAGGAAGTCAAGAAACACCTGGAGTAACAGGAAAATTTGGCCTTGGAGTACAGAATGAAGCAGGGCAAAGGCTAACAGAGTTCTGCCAAGAGAACGCCCTGGTCATAGCAAACACCCTCTTCCAAACACAAACGAAGACTACACATGGATATCACCAGATGGTCAACACCGAAATCAGATTGATTACATTCTTTGCAGCCAAAGATGGAGAAGCTCTATACAATCAGCAGAATCAAGACTAAGAGCTGACTGTGGCTCAGATCATGAACTCCTTATTGCCAAATTAAGACTTAAGTTGAAGATAGTAGGGAAAACCACTAGACCATTCAGATATGACCTAAATCAAATCCCTTAGTATTATACAGTGGAAGTGAGAAATAGATTTAAGGGACTAGATCTGATAGAATGCCTGATGAACTATGAGTGAAGGTTCATGACATGGTATAGGAATCAGGGAGCAAGACCATCCCCAAGATAAAAGAAATGCAAAAAAGCAAAATGGCTGTCTGAAAAGACTTACAAATAGCTAAGAAAAGAAGAGAAGCAAAGAGCAAAGAAGAAAAGGAAAGATATACCCATTTGAATGCAGACTTCCAAAAAAATAGCAAGGAGAGATAGGAAAGCCTACATCAGTGATTAGTGCAAAGAAATACAGGAAAACAATAGAGTGGGAAAGACTGGAGATCTCTTCAAGAAAATTAGTGATATTAAGGGAACATTTCGTGCAATGATGGGCTCAATAAAGGACAGAAAGCAGAAAATATTAAGAAGAGGTGGCAAGAATACACAGACGAACTATACAAAAAAGATATTCACAACCCAGATAACCTAACAGAAGCAGAAAATATTAAGAAGAGGTGGCAAGAATACACAGACGAACTATACAAAAAAGATATTCACAACCCAGATAACCAAGATGGTGTGATCACTCACCTAGTGCCAGACATCCTGGAATTTGAAGTCAAGTGGGCCTTTGGAAGCATGACTATGAACAAAGCTAGTGGAGGTGATGGAATCCCAGTTAAGCTATTTCAAATCCTAAAAGATGATGCTGTGAAGTGTTGCACTCAATATGCCAGAAAATTTGGAAAATTCAGCAGTGACCACAGAACACGAAAAGGTCAGTTTTCATTCAAATCTCTAAAAAAGGCAATGCTAAAGAATGCTCAAACTACTGCACAATTGTGCTCATCTGGCATGCTAGTGAAGTAACACTCAAAGTTCTCCAAGCCAGGCTTCAACAATACATGAACTGTGAACTTCCAGATGTTCAAGCTGGTTTTAGAAAAAGCAGAGGAATCATAGATCAAACTGTCAACATCATCTGGATCATCAAAAAAGCAAGAGTTCCAGAAAAACATCTATTTCTGCCTTATGGACTATGCCAAAGCCTTTGACTGTGTGGATCACAATAAACTCTGGAATATTCTTAAAGAGATGGGAATACCACAACACCTGACCTGCCTCTTGAGAAATCTGTATGCAGGTCAGGAAGCAACAATTAGAACTGGACATGGAACAACAGACTATTTTCCAAATAGGAAAAGAGTACTTCAAGGCTGTATATTGTCACCATGCTTATTTAATGTATATGCAGAGTATATCCTGAGAAATGCTGGGCTTGATGAATCACAAACTGGAATCAAGATTGCCGGGAGGAATATCAATAACCTCAGATATGCAGATGACACCACCATTACGGCAGACAGTGATGAAGAACTGAAGAGCCCCTTGATGAAAGTGAAAGGGAAGAGTGAAAAAGTTGGCTTAAAGCTCAACATTGAGAAAACTAAGTTCATGGTATCCACTCTCATCTCTTCATGGCAAATAGATGGAGAAACAATGGAAACAGTGGTTGACTTTATATTTTTTGGCTCCAAAATTACTGCATATGGTGACTGCAGCCATGAAATAAAAAGACACTTTCTCCTTGCAAGAAAAGTTATGACCAACCTAGATAGCATATTAAAAATCAGAGACATTACTTTGCAAACAAAGGTCTGTCTGGTCAAGGCTATGGTTTTTCCAGGGGTCATGTATGGATGTGAGAGTTGGAGTATAAAGAAAGCTAAGTGCTGAAGAATTGATGCTTTTGAACTGTGGTTTTAGAGAAGACTCTTGAGAGTCCCTTGGACAGCAAGGACATCCAAGTCATCCATCCTAAAGGAAATCAGTCCTGAATGTTCATTTAATGGACTTATGTTGAAGCTGAAACTCCAATACTTTGGCCACCTGATGGGAAGAGCTGTCTCAATTGAAAAGGCCCCAGTTCTGGGAAAGATTGAAGGCCAGAAGAGAAGGGGACAACAGAGGATGAGATGGTTGGATGTATCACCAACTCAATGGACATGAGTTTGAGTAAACTCTGGGAGGTAGTGATGGACAAGCAGGCCTGGCATGCTGAAGTCCATGATGTTGCAAATTGTCAGACATGATTAGGCAACTGACTGAACTGAACTGATGGCAATGAAGTCTAGTATATATGACTTGGCAAAAAGAAAGATGTCTGGTGGCTTATTAAATACTAAAAGCTTCCATATGCCTTTTGTATTCCAAGTAATCTGTCTGCTCCTCACTTTCAGTTTAAATATTTGATGATTCCTCTTAACTTATACATCTTTTACATAAATTAATATTCACATACTCTACAAAACTCATATTCAAAAACTCAGATATCACTTTTCTTTCACCACTGCATTTCCAGTGAGCAAAATAATATCCAGAATAGTTTCCAAATAAATGTTCTTAAAACAAATATATAAGTTAATAAATAGAGATAAGTTAATAAATAGGATTTATACCCTTAATGAGAGCCAAAGCCCTTTTCTACTTTATTTTATATGGAAAAAAGTGTATCCTACCTACATGAAGTGTATCCACATATACATAAACTGAATAACATACACCAGTACAGAACTGCCGAGTAGTCAAGAATTAAGAACTCAAATATATTTTTCAAGTAGTCTTATTTGTCACAAGTAGTCAAGAATTAAGAACTCAAATATATCTTTCAAGTAGTCTTATCTGTCATCCCTTTTCTTCTAAAAAAGTCACTAAATTCATTGCCATTTTGACATGCAAAATTATTTATAATGACAGTGTATTTTCAAATGATTTTAGAATAGACTATTCTGATTGATGTAATATTTAAGTTGTATATAATGACTATATCCATACATATCCTACACAACTGCCACATACTTACTTACACTGAGTCCAAACACACATGTGTAATAAACACATTCACAGGCTCAGCTTTACAAGTAACTAGTGAGATGGCCTTCAGAGAGATATTGAATGTTTTATTTCATCTAAAAGTATGTGATAAAATCACTAGGGATGGTGACTGCATCCATGATATTAAAGGCTCTAGATTCTTGGAAGAAAAGCTATGACAAACCTAGACAGTGTATTGAAAAGAGACATCATCTTGCTGACAAAAGTCTGTATAGTCAAAGCTATGGTTTTTCCAGTAGTCATGTACAGTTGTGAAAGTTGGACAATAAAGAATGCTGAGCATCAAAGAATTGATGCATTCAGATTGTGGTGCTGGAGAAGACTCTTGAGAGTCTCCTGGACAGCAAGGAGATCAAATCAGTTAATTCTAAAGGAAATCAACCCTGAATATTCATTGGAAGGAGTGATGCTGAAGTTACAATACTTCGGCCATTTGATGTGAAGAGCCAATTCATTGGAAAAGACCCAGATTCTGGGAAGATTAAGGGCAGGAGGAGAAGGGGTCAATAGAGAATGAGATAACTGGATGGCATCATTGACCCAATGGACATGAGTTAGAGCAAAATTTGGTGTACTGCAGTCCATGGGGTCACAAAGAGTCAGTCAGATACAACTTAGCAACTGAACAACAACAAGGATTAGAACAAATGATGAAAAGAGATGTGAATAATTTAACTCAGAACCTGACATATGTTTTGCATTAAACTTGATAATTAACATTATTTTTATTATAAGGGTCAACAATATTTTTTCTAATAATAAATTATATTAGCAATAAGAAATACTGAAAAAATAGTTACTCATGAGCTACTTGAGGGCCTGGTAACGTATTTTCTTAAATTAGATTTTTTTTATAAATACCCTGGACCTAAATTATCTTTTAAAATATGCTTACTATATATATTGACATACCTTGAAAGTTTATATCAATCCCTGCTATCCACACATTTAATTCTCTTGTTTCTGTGTGTGTGTTTTGAAATCTACTAGAGAACAATGGCTTTGTATTTTGATCTTTTAAGTGCAAAATCAATGGTAATTCTAGGTTAGACATTATATTCCAAAAAGCTCAAAGAATAGATATATTTTGTAAATATGAGCCAATTGTTCTGTCATTAATCAGAGGCTATTAGAGAGGTGCTGTAAGTTGGGATTTCACAAGACCAGCTTTGGAACCAATGATTCACCAGAAGGATTCTCAGAACTCGGAAAAGCTGTTACACTCCTCGTTCTAGGTTGTTAGACATATAGGTACACGTATACTCCAGCAAAGGGAGAAGTGTGAGGAACAATGCCCGGGAGAATCCAGGCACAAGCTTCCAAATGTCCTGTCCTAGAATTGCTTGCATTCACTCATTTCTCCTAGCAACGATGTAGTATGTGTAAATCATTGCCCATCGAGGAAGAACTCCCAAGTCTCAGTCTCCAGAGTTTTACTGAGACTCTAACTTACAGGCATGCATCCGTGTAACTGACCTCAGCTGCTCAGACTCCAGCTGCCCAGGGCAAAGAAAGACATTCCTCATAAATTATACTGCTAGCATAAACTCTCTGATCAACTGATACTACATGGCCCAAGGTTTCAGGCATACAAAGGGAGAATTTCTCCCTAAATCATACCGTTAGCATAAACTATTTAAACAAATGGTAGTGAATGTTGCAAAAACCTCTGGGAGATAAAACACTTTATCCAGTATAATATTGTAAGGGCTTAGATCTCAGGAATCAGCATAGGGCCCTGGCTAAAGACAGGTATTTCCTGGAAATACACAGGGCTTACATAACCCAGGGCTTCTCTGGTGGGGACTAACCAACTTGAGTTAATTCTTTCCTGATTAACTGATTTAAATCCGGCCCTTGAATGGCTTCTATTGCAAAATACACGATAATATTTTCTTGATTATTTACATTTAGTATAGCATCTAGGCACCTAATAAAGTAAAAGGAATAGCATATGTTTCAGGGAGCTAGTGTGTTATAGGCTGGACTGAAAAAAATAATCCATTCTATAGAGCCATTACATATATTTTCATATTTTTATGTTATTTAATTACTCAATTTCCCTCCTTAATCTATGTATCATGTGATAAACTTGAATAAGAATATTTAGCGTAGAAACAAGCTGATGGTTAGCTAAAGCCAGTTTTTCCTTAGTTAGTAATTTTCCATCAGAATATAGTTTTAAAAGACTTTAATTTGATCTCCCAATATTTTGATAATCAATACCAGTATTATCATAGAACTTATTTACATATTATTATTGACAATGACAGTATTCCACTATATCACTATATAATCTTGGCACAAGTCATTTCCATTACAGAAGAGATCAGTAAAAATTACAGAGATATTTACTATGCCTATTTAGTATATCAACCCTTGATCATATACTTGCTTTCATTAATAGACATCATGACAACTGACCAGGATTCAGCTGTAGGTTCTAAGTCAGTTGGGGACAAAGCAAGAAAACCTCCTAGTTCACATGTTTATATACTGAAGCTGTTTTGATTTTTTACTTTATGCAAGCAGTTCTTTAAGCATCCCTATCTACAAATGTTATACAGGATAATTCCTATGCTATTGTTCAGTTGCTAAGTTATGTCCAACTTTTTGCCACCCATGGACTGTAGCATGCCAGGCTTTTCTGTCCTTCACTGTCTTCTGCTACTGCTGCTGCTGCTGCTGCTAAGTCGCTTCAGTTGTGTCCAACTCTGCGCAATCCCACAGACATCACCTGAAATTTGCTCAAACTCATGTCCACTGAGTCAGTGATGCCATCCAATCATCTCATTCTCTGTCACCTCTTTTTCCTCCTGCCTTCAATCTCTCCCAGCATCAGAGCCTCTTCCAATGAGTCGGCTCTTTACATCTATGGTATACATAGTCCCTTATCTATAGGAAATTTTAAGATTATTACAATCTCAACAATATTAATCTTCTGAATCATGCTTACCCAGGTTCAGCTCCAAATCACTTCATCTTGTGATGGATTGCTACTGGACCTGTCTAAGCTAACAACTTGGTTGTTGTGGCATAGCCCAAGTCAACCAATGCAGTGTCTTAGCATGACAGGAATTATTTTACAAATAGCATAAAATTATCTGATGTAAATAGTGTGACCTTTCTGTATAACTCAGTCATGTCCTACTCTTTGTGACTGCATAGACTATTCAGTCCATGGAATTCTCCAGGCCAGAATACCGGAGTGGGTAGCCTTTCCCTTCTCAGGTGGATCTTCCCTACCCAGGGATGGAACCCAGGTCTCTCACATTGCAGGTGGATTCTTTATCAGCTGAGCAACCAGGTGAGCCTAACTCTACATTAAAAAAGTTTAAATTCTGGTATAGATACATCACTTGCTATGTCTATGTAACAATGTGGAATAATTCTATTTATTTTTGCAAATGTAGAAAATTAAGTTTCATTGGAATAAAATACCAAAATCTATCTATAAGATATAAACTTAACCTCTTAAAATATTCCTTTGTTTTTAGCTTTGAAGCTAACTATTATCTATTGGGCACCTTAGATCACAAACATCTGTCAACGCTCAAAATCAAAAAAGTTCTTCTCATTTCTTTTGTATTTTAGAAGGTGGAGAGTAGACACAGAATTAAATATAGGTTAGATTACTCTGAGGTCCCACAGTTTATTATTCCCCTTTTTGTGAAAACACTATTTTAATTTAATTAACAGAGGTTGCTTTAATAAACTCTAGGATAAGAATAAAGTTTTAGGTAAGCTTCAAGGTGAAAGAGAAAAGTTTAAAGTAAGTTATTTTTTTAAGTTTTATCTTAAATGCATGTTTTTTAATTTTAATTGTATGGGAACTATTTTATGAGTATAATTATTTTGAAGGTTATTTCTGTTAACAAAGAGGTCAGAAAGTGACATTAAATGGAGAGTATGAAAAATTCCTTTAAATTAAAAAAAATTTAAAAAGACTATTCATATTATTTTTCCTTATTGCACAACAGGAAAAATAGAAGAGTTGATTATTCATGTTAAAATATAGTCTTAGTGTGCCAGACCTGTTAGAAATTGTATTCTTGGGGGTACGCTCATTTTAATTATGCTTACTTTCTCAATTTTTTTTAAAATCAGCCTTGATTGGATTTAATAAGGTATTTAGATATGTCTTAATAACATTTCTGAATTAATCAAAACCCAAATAACTTAATATTTTTAACATTCATCAAGAAACTAAGTCTCTACTTTCATAGAGCTTCACTAACAATGTTAACTCAGCTCTACAGAACTGTCCTCATGGCACCTATATTGTGCTATAGTTCTTCATAGAGTTCAGTGGACTTGTACAAATGAAATCCATTTGAAATCGGCATCTTAAATGTAGTATGTGTTAATTAAATTCAATAAACATAGGTTTACGTTTATAGAGAAATAATTAAACCCACTAATACTTCTAGTGACATTGGCAGTGGTAATTGAGAAGTTGCACAGAAAACAGTTAATGGAGATGCTTCACATCACCAAATTGAAGTTATATGAGATAATAGCTTTGAGATAAAATTGAAATGGATACTTTAATCATATTTTATTAAGGGAACAATTTTTAGAAGTTGGAATACATCAATGCAAATGTCTAGATAAATTAAACAAGCTATATCTGTTAAACAATTTTTTTATGTTTCCTAGAAAAGTGGGTCAGCTATGAACTATTATTTTATAAGCATAATAAATTAGACAAATACATTTTTTAAAGTAATTACCAAAGTGTATTCAACCATATTCATGTCACAGAAACATATGAAATTTGAAATGAAAAGGTTCAAGTTTGGATAAGAATGGAAAACTAAAATATGTCAAAATGCCATAAAATTACATAATTAAATAATTCTTAAAAGTATGAATTAAGAATTAAAGAATTTTTAAAAATAATTCTTAAAAAATACAAAGGATGTGAAAAGGAACACACTCTCAAAAAAAGGGAAAATAGTAACAGATAAACTTTAAGCACAAAGCCAGCAAATACAAAGAAATTGGAGCATCTTCAAAATTAATCAGAAAAATATTAAAGAAATGCTTTCAGAATTGCTGGGATAGCCAGAATTTTTCAGCTCTCCACATATGTATCACTTGTTGGTAGCATGATCGAACTATGAAGCACTGTAAGCTAATTTCTTTAAAAATAATTGATGTTATTTAGGAAAGGAAAAGAAAGACATAAAGGAATCAAACAAAACCTGAGGCAAAACCTTCCAACTTCAAAGACACCAAGTGTGTAGACTTGCTTCAAATGAATTTTTTTTTAATGCTGAGTAATATTCCATTGTGTATATATACCACAGCTTTCTTATCCATTCGTCAGTTGATGGGCATCTAGGTTGCTTCCATGTCCTGGCTATTGTAAACAATGCAGCGATGAACATTGGGGTGCACGTGGCTCTTTCAATTCTGGTTTCCTCGGTGTATATGCCCAGCAGTGGGATTGCCGGGTCATATGGCAGGTCTATTTGCAGCTTTTTAAGGAACCTCCACACTGTTTTCCATAGTGGCTGTACTAGTTTGCATTCCCACCAACAGTGTAAGAGGGTTCCCTTTTCTCCACATCCTCTCCAGCATTTATTGCTTGTAGACTTTTGGATGGCAGCCATTCTGACTGGTGTAAAGTGGTACCTCATTGTAGTTTTGATTTGCATTTCTCTGATAATGAGTGATGTTGAGCATCTTTTCATGTGTTTGTTAGCCATTTTTATATCTTCTTTGGAGAAATGTCTGTTTAGTTCTTTGGCCCACTTTTTAATTGGGTTGTTTATTTTTCTAGAATGGAGCTGCAGGAGTTGTTTGTAAATTTTTGAGATTAATTGTTTGTCTGTTGCTTCATTGGCTATTATTTTCTCCCATTCTGAAGGCTGTCTTTTCACCTTGCTTATAGTTTCCTTTGTTGTGCAAAAGCTTTTAATTTTAATTCATTTGAAGCAATTCTACTCAGATGGACGAAACTGGAGCCCATTATCCAGAGTGAAGTAAGCCAGAAGCAAAAACAACAATACAGTGTATTAACACATATATATGGAATTTAGAAAGACAGTAATGAGAACCCAACATGGGAGACAACAAAAGGAACGCAGATGTATAGAATAGACTTGTGGACTTTGTGGATGAGGGTAAGGGTGGGATGATATGGGAGAAGGGCATTGAAGCATGTTAATTGTCATGTGTCTAATCAATCACCAGCCCAGGATTGATGCTCGGGACTGGTGCAGCGAGATTTCCCGGGGGGGAGGGAGGAGGGAGGGGGGACCCGGAGGGGAAGCATATGTAAACCCATGGTGATATCATGACAATGTATGGCAAAAACAATAATAAAAAAAATAATAATAATAAAATTAAAAAAAAAAGACACCAAGTGTGAATTAAGTAAAAGAGGAAAATAAATAGTTCTCTCTTACATTTGCTCCAGACTTAAATCTAGAACTGTCTGAAATTAAAGTGTAGAAACTGATGACATTCACTGTAGGTGTTGAGGTTGGAGAAGAGCAAAGTCTCAAATTATGAGCATCATAAAGAATGGGCATGTAAATGAACTACACCTTCATTTCACTAGAGAATAGAACTCATTTTGTCCTACCAAAATTTCAGTGACAGGAACCAGCATAATTAGAGGCCATATTAAATTACAAGTCAAAAAACATATGCATCTTCAAGCTGAAGAGTCATCAAATAATCTTTAAATATTTGAGGATAATACAAACATACAAAGAAAGACATTAAACTCGGTATACATAGCCTCCCACTCCTTCCCAAAAAAATGATTCACAGAAGAAAAACTAAGAAAAACAGTACAGATATAATTCAGAGATATTAAAAAAACTATGTTATCATTAAGATATCAAAGTAAAAATGTTATACATTTTAAACTATTAAATAAAAAAGTTAAAAGGTAATCATAGTTTATGAGAGTAAAGAAAGGCATAAGGGAATTTTGACCTTGGAATTAAAAACCTCAGTGCTTCAATTAAAAGAATATTTTATATTGTAGAAGTGAAAAGTGAAAAAATAAAGATCCAAGAATTACAGCTGAGAAAGCAACAAAGTCAAGGAGAAGAAAAAAAATGTTTAACAGTTTTTAGGAGATACGAAATGAGAGATTCAACATGAATTTAATCAAATTGCTATGCCACTGTTGCTTCCCAACCTCCTCAGGAGCTTTCTAGGTATAATCTGAAACTGGCATCCACACTCAGAGGGCAGGGAGAGACCAAAGAAAGAGGCAGACCACTCCAGATTGACGGGGTCCAATTTAATAAGCCATGAAATGTAAATACTTCTCTTGGATGACTGCAAGCTGAGTGGATTTCTGCCCCTGCCTACCAAATACTAAAATTTCAGGCTTTACTTGAGTTCAGTTGTATACCCAGTCCAGACAGTCTCAGCACACATTACTATTTCAAAGCTGTATCCTTGGAGCAGATTCTGGGAGCAGGGAAGGGCAAGTGGAATGTACATTCAAGGATGGGGGAGAAGGGAAAGTGAAAGTGTTAGTCACAGAGTCATGTCTGACACTTTGCAACCCCATGGACATTGCCTGCCAGGGTCTTCTGACCGTGGGATTCTCCAGGCAAGAATACTGGAGTGGGTTGCCATGCTCTCCTCCAGGGGATCTTCCCAACCTAGGGATTGAACCCGAGTCTTCCACGTTGCAGGCAAATTCTTTACTGTCTGAGCCACCAGGGAAGCCCTGGGGGAGAAGGGAGGGAGCCTGTAATTGTCTTGCCCAGGTCCACCCCTCTCCCAGGTCAACTGGTGGTCATGTCTCCTTGATGATCTCCTCCAACAGTCATCTATTCTATGGCAAAATCCTAGCTACAACTACTCACCATTCATGCAAGGAGCAATGCCATGAAGAAATAAAAGACTTCATCATCTATTTTCATCAATCCTTCCCTTCCCTTCACACTCACAGTGAAATGAAAACGTTGAGTGATATATAGGGATATATTTTATCATTCTTTGTTAATTGATGGCTTTGGGGTTAGCATTTGCAAAATTTTAAAGTTTATGGACTGGAATTGAGAAAATCACATACCATTTGTAGAAAACATGTAATTGAAATTCAAGGAAGTATGAAAAAAAATCTATAGAGTTTTATTAACACCAGAGTGCAACCACAGTTATAAACAAGAATAGAATGATCACAACATTTATAATAATTTCATGTCATTCAAGGCAAAATTAAGAACATTAGCATAATTCTACAGATGAAGAGGAATCCTTCTTATACCGCCCATATATTGTTTCAATGGATCATGAGGAAAGTTTTAACTGACCATGTGGGAGGATGTTATGGCAAGAGTAATAAATAAATACAATAATTTTCTATAATGCTACATGCCACTGCAAAAAGCTCTGGAAATAAGTTACAAGTAGCTTTTAAAGAGTACAGAACCCTAATGAGAAACCACTCAGTTCCAAAAGATATATCAAACAACAAAAAGCAAAAAAGGAAAAATAAAGAATAGTGGAATGATCTGGGATGAATGTTCAGAAAGCAAAATTTGGAAATTTAGAACATGGAGTTTTAGACCACTTAACCCTATTATTCAGAGAAGGAAATGGCAACCCACGTCATTATTATTGCCTGGAAAATCCCATGGACAGAGGAGTCTGGCAGGCTATAGTCCATGGAGTCTCAAGAGTCGGACACTACTTAGCAACTAAACCAACCCTATTATTATCTTCATTTGAGTCATATGTGCTTTAGTCAGTTTAGGCTGCATTAAGAAAAAAACATAGATGATAATTTCAGCTCACTTGACTAATCGATCACCTCTGGAGAGCCTCCTTCATATGTGATTGAGTTTTTTTAGATATAAAATTGTTGCCATTAATTCAATTTGTTATTTTCATAAAATTTCTATATTATAAAGTTTTCAAAAATTAAGTTTATTCCTTCAAATTATTTGTTTCTTGAATCTGTATTATAAGGGAATTCTGGATTATTTTGTAGGATAATTTTCCCTCCTTTATCATTGTCTTTATAATTTTGTAAGTTTATAAAGTACACATCTCATTTTGTAATGAAAACTACTTTTTGCTGTTCACCTAAAATGTTTCTAAAAATACAAATCAATGAAGAATGCTTGGATTAGAACAACTGAATAATTATTATTCAATGTAAAATGAAGTGATGATATATTTCTAGTGGAAAATTAAAAGCAGTCATATAGCATAAAAAGTTTGTTGCTTGAGAATATTTTTGTTATAACATCCATTTGTTGTGCTTGTGTTCTGAGAAAGGGATACAGAAGGGAGAGGACATGTGAATATTTCCATTTTTTCTCCTAAAGATGTTTTTCTTATGCTCTCAGAATTCCTCTTATATCACGTTCTGTTTTTGCTTTATGCATATATTAACTTTCAAAATACTTTTGAAGACATTTTTTAAGATTTTTAAAACTGCATCTCTCTCTGAGTAGTCTTTTTTTATAACCAATCTGTGCCCTCTGGATCTTCTCAGATCTAATGCCAAATGTGTTTTTTGTCTGTTATATAATGGACTGCCATCACATTACTCCAAGTTATGGCTCAGTAGGTGAAATAAATTAAAGCTCGTGATAAACAGCTCTGCTCTCACAATCATTTAGTATCAACCAGTAACTTGAAAGGACTTACTTTACAAGTGATAAGTGATTTTTTGGGGGCAGCAAAATAAATATTTTCTCCATAATCATAGAATTGTACCCTGTGATTCTCATAGAGGGGTGTTAAGGGGACCACCCAGCATTTTAATCTATTACAGACAGCACCACAGGATCTGCTGGGTGATAACGCCAGGTAATTAATAGCTGGCCACACAACTGATTCCTGCAGAGGGCTGGGCCTCATTTAGAGATCACGATGTATGTACTCATGTGTGCCCAGTTGTGTCTGACTCTTTGATGCCCCACGCTCTGTAACCCATGAGGCTCCTCTGTCCATGGGATTCTCCAAGCAAGAATACTGGAGTAGGTTGGCATTTGTTTCTCCAGGGGAACTGTCTCAATACAGGGATCGAACCCATGTCCCTTGTACCTCCTGAAATGGCAGGAAGATTCTTTACCGCTGATCCACCTTGGAAGCTCAGACCTCGCAATAATCTTGATCTTGAACAATAATGCCTTCAACATCCAAGAGTCCACCAAGTAATGTGACTCTTAACAGCAGTATGTGAGATGCAAAGATTTATGTTTTAAATTAGAGGGAATACCTTATGACTGTGAGCAGGTGTGTCACAACTCCTCATTTTATGAAGTTTCTCTCCCATGCCATAGGATCAATGTTTCTTCAGCTCAGTTGCGTCTGACTCTTTGCGACCCCATGGACTGCAGCATGCCATACCCCCGGACTACACCAACTGCTGGACTCAAATTCATGCCCGTTGAGTCAGTGATGCCATCCAGCCATCTCTTCCTCTGTCATCCCCTTCTCCTCCTGCCCTCAATCTTTCCCCAAATCAGGGTCTTTTCAAATGAGTCAGCTCTTCACATCAGATCACCAGAGTATTGGAGTTTCAGCTTCAGCATCAGTCCTTGCAATGAATATTCAGGACTGATTACCTTTAGGATGGACAGGTTGGATTTCCTTGCTGTCCAAGGGCTTCTCAAGAGTCTTCTACACAGTTCAAAAGCATCAACTCTTTGGACTCCAGCTTTCTTTATAGTTCAACTCTCACATCCATACATGACCACTGGAAAAACCATAGCCTTGACTAGATGGACCTCTGCTGGCAAAGTAATGTCTCTGCTTTTCAATATGCTGTCTAGGTTGGTCATATCTCTTCTTCCAAGGAGAAAGTGTCTTTTAATTTCATGGCTGTAATCACCATCTGCAGTGACTTTGGAGCCCCCCAAAATAAATTTTTTCACTGTTTCCACTGCTTCCCATTTATTTGCCATGAAGTGATGGGAACAGATGTCATGATCTTAGTTTTCTGAATGTTGAGCTTTAAGCCAATGTTTTCAATTTCCTCCTTCACATTATTGAAGAGGCTCCTTTGTTCTTCTTCGCTTCCTGCCATAAGGGTGGTGTCGTCTGCATATCTGAGGTTATTGATATTTCTCCTGGAAATCTTGATTCCAGCTTGTGCTTCATCCAGCCCAGCATTTCTGATGATGTACTCTGCATATAAGTTAAATAAGCAGGGTGACAATATACAGCCTGACGTACTCCTTTCCTGATGTGGAACCAGTCTGTTGTTCCATGTCCAGTTGTAACTGTTGCTTCCTGACATACATACAGATTTCCCAAGAGGCAGGTTTGGTACTCTGGTATTCCCATCTCTTTTAGAATTTTCCAAAGTTTGTTGTGATTCACACACTCAAAGGCTTTGGCATAGTCAATAGAGCAGAAATAGATGTTTTCCTGATATTCTCTTGCTTTTTTGATGATCCAGTGGATATTGGCAATTTGATCTCTGGCTCCTCTGCCTTTTCTAAAACCAGCTTGAACATCTGGAATTTCATGTTTCATGTAGTGTTTAAGTCTGGCTTGGAGAATTTTGAGCATTACCTAATTAGCATGTGAGTTGAGTGCAATAGTCATAGTTTGAACATTCTTTGGCATTGCCTTGGTTTGGGATTAGAATGAAAACTGACCTTTTCCAGTCCTGTGACCACTGTTGAGTCTTCCAAAGTTGCTGGCATGTTGAGTGCAGCACTTTCACAGCAGCATCTTTTAGGATTTAAAATAGCTCACCTCGAATTCCATCACCTCCACTAGCTTTGTTCATAGTCATGCTTCCTAAGGCCCACTTGACTTCACATTCCAGGACGTCTGGCTCGAGGTGAGTGATCACACCATCATGGTTATCTGGGTCACGAAGATCTCTTTTGTAAAGTTATTCTGTGTTTTCTTGCCACCTCTTCTTAGTATCTTCTGCTTCTGTTAGGTCCATACAATTTCTGTCCTTTATTGAGCCCATCTTTGCATAAAATGTTCCCTTGGTTGCTCTAATTTTCTTGAAGAGATCGCTAAACTTTCCCATATTATTGTTTTCCTCTATTTCTTTGCCTTGATCACTGAGGAAGGCTTTCTTATCTCTCCTTGCTATTCATTTGGAATTTTGCATTCAAATGGGTATATCTTTCCTTTTCTCCTTTGCTTTTCAGTTTTTTCACAGCTATTTGTAAGTCCTCTTTAGACAGCTTTTTTTTTTTTTGCATTTGTTTTTATTAGGGATGGTCTTAATTCCTGTCTCCTGTACAATGGCATGAACTTCTGTCCATAGTTTGTCAGGCACTCCATCAGATCTAATCCCTTGAGTCTATTTCTCACTTCCACTGTATAATCATAAGGGCTTTGATTTAGGTCATACCTGAATAGTCTAGTGGTTTTCCCTACTTTCTTCAATTCAAGTCAGAGTTTGGCAATACGGAGTTCAAGATCTGAGCCAGTCAGCTCCCGGTCTTATTTTTGCTTACTGTGTAGAGCTTCTCTATCTTTGACTGCCAAGAATATAATCCATCTGATTTTGACATTAACGATCTGGTGATGTCCATTTGTAGAGGCTTCTCTTGTGTTTTTGGAAGCAGGTGTTTGCTATGACCAGTGTGGGTCAGCAGTGGACTGCCTCCGGGACAGTGGCTCTGGGTGCAGCAGACGTGGGTATGGCATAAGGCCTCTTGGGGGAGGTCGCCATTAACCCCACCATAAAGGTGCCAGAACTTACACAGGACTGGGAGATAGACTCCTGGAGGGCGCAACAGAACCTTGTGTGCACCAGGACCCAGGACAAAGGAGCAGTGACCCCACAAGAGACTGACCAAGACTTGCCTGGGAGTGTCTGGGAGTCTCCACTGGAGTCGTGGGTCAGTGGTGGCCTGCTGCAGGGTTGGGGCACTGAGGGTAGCAGTACACACACCGGACCTATTGAAGGAGGTCGCCATTATCTTCATTCCCTCCACCATAGTCTGGCCCCAGGTAAACAGCAGGGAGGGAACACAGCTCGAGCAATCAACAGATCTGTGCTAGAAGGTCCTTAACTGTTTTCGCTAATGACTTTGTCCCACAACACGTTTTTTTTTTTTTCCCTCCTGTGGGGACCATGACTTCAGTTTAGAGACTTGTTGAAACTATGTATTCATCTTTTGTAGCTTTTACTTAAAATTCAATGCTGTGTTTGATTTTCAGTATGTTTTGCCCCGAGTCTATAAGGGGTAAGGTGCTTTAATAACACCTTGGGGCATTCGTTGCTAGTTGTATGCCTGGACTTCTTGGTTGGCTGTTCTGATTTTAGGCAGTGTGGGAAGGTATGGAAAGCATTTTACTGAGTCCTTTCACTCTGCAGTTCTCAGTTTTAATACCGCTACCTCAAAACACAAATGGTTCACCTTTTGAACACGCCATAGTCAAGCACTGTAGCAAATAATGCTTTGTTTTATTTTATTTTTTTACCACTCCATGTACCACAAGCGATTACCTTCAATATCTGACCAATGGGTTAAATACCACCTTCAGAATCCCATCCTGAAATTACAGCTTCTCAAGGGCCACTCTAACCAAGAGTTGTAACCTGGGTTGGCACCCTGAAGCAAAGCTGGAGTCAAGGGCTTTCATGCAGGCAGATTACTTGGGGAAGCGACACCAAGGAGCAGGAAGGAGAGACCGTGAAGAGGAAACGGTAGAAAAACAGTTGGGCTGTGCCCCACCGGCTTTAAAGCCTGTGCTTGCCTAGCTTCAACACTAAAGAAAGAGGACAGTCAGCAGGAGAGAGATCAACAGTTTAATGGATGGGGAAGCTTACCTGTCTGAGGCAAGGTCCTGGAGCAGTGCCCCACTGTGCACCGCGGTCTGCAGGCAGGACGTGGCGGCAGGCTTTGCTCCTGCCAGGAGAGGAGAGCTTATCAGCTACAAGGGGAATTGATTTCAGCTGGGCTCACTAGTTACCAGGGAAACCAGTGGAGGAGCAAGCCCCTCACCTGGCCTTTGATGAGAACAATCACCAGCTGGGGCCTGAGGCAAATACAAAAGAAGATCAGTTATATGCAAAGGACAGAGGTAAAAGCAGGCACTGCTCAGGCAGAGAATACACAGAGAACAAGACAACAGTCATCTTCAGTGGCCTGACCTTACAAAACACAATCCAGCTGTGGGTTATTGAGCTAAAGACTATACTGGGGAGCTAGAGTTTGATCCCACAGGGACCTTTAAAGGGTTATGTAGAATGCACCTGAGAACTGACTCCTTGAGTATGTGTGTGTGTGTGTGTGTGTGTGTGTGTGTGTGTGTGTATGTATATATATGTATTTCAATCAGAGTTTCCAATTGCATTTAACTCCCTTACATGTGGGGTTCCCTGGTGGCTCAGATGGTAAAGCGTCTGCCTGCAATGCAGGAGACTCAAGTTCATATCCCTGGGTCAGGAAGAATCCCTGGAGAAGGCAATGGCAACTCACTCCAGTACTCTTGCCTGGAAAATTCCACGGATGGAGGAGCCTGGTAGGCTACAGTCTATGGAGTTGCAAAGAGTAGAACACCACTGAGCAACTTCTCGTTCTTTCCCTTTCCCTTACATGCACGGATTTGCACATGAATCAGAATTGCCAAGCTGGTTCCCACATTTAAGAAAACTCTTAGGTATCTAATATAATCTATATTGTGAAAAGCTGTCATTATTTTTAAGATATAAACAAATTTTCAAAAACAGAATTGCGAGACAGCAAAAGGAATGCAGATGTATAGAACAGACATGTGGACTCTGTGGAAGAGGGCAAAGGGTGGGATGATATGGGAGAATGACATTGAAACATGTTAATTAACATATGTGAAATCAATCGCCAGCCCAGGGCTGATGCTCGGGGCACGGGGATGTCCCAGGGGGAGGGAGTGTGGAGAGGGGAGGGAGGGGGGTTCTGGAGGGGGAGCATGTGTAGACCCATGGTGGTTTCATGTCACTGTATGGCAAAACCAACACAATAAAGTAAAGAAAATTAAAAAAAAAAATCAGAATTGCATTAAATATGTGAATCAAATGATTTTCACAGGAGATATCAAAATTACCAACACGACCTATAACAAAATATAATTAATTAGAAACTAAATAAACAGGATTTTCACTGTTAATTAATATTTAATTATACTATAATTACTTGTTTACTAACTAATATGCATTCTTTTTTGGCTATATTACTTCTCATCATATACATTTGGTCATAGCACATGTATTTGCTGTAAAAAATTCGGAAATACCCACTGATAAATGTATGCATGAAAAGAATACATGTAATTCTTGACATAATATTTCTCTCTCAAAGAGGCGTATTTTCTGTTTGGATTATGTTTCTGTTAAATTGCTAAAGCAATTTATTCGGTCAGTATGTTTTTTTCCTGTTTTCTGGGGGTTTTTTTGTTTTAATAAAAGGGGATATATAGTTATTCTGCTTTACGGTTCATACAGAATTCTGACAGAAAATAAGTCTTTGAAGAATCTAATAAAAATCCACTAAAATAAAAGAAAAGATAAATTTAGTTTTAATGTGATAATTGTTAGACATTCCATTTTAAGAGGATAATTGTTATACAGTGTATGTAGATAACTTTATCATATTATAGAAAGTTTGATTTCTTAGGTATTGTGGCTACTTTTCATGCTCAGTCATTTCAGTCATGTCTGACTCTCTGTGACCCCATAAACTGTAGCCCACTAGGCTCCTCTTCCAGTGAATTCTATAGGCGTTAATAGGCTCAGCTAACACAGTGACTGTTACCCCAACAGGGCTGTTTTGATTGAGGAACCTGGCTCTCAGTGTGCTCGACTGGACTTTACTGTATGAGCTGATGTGGTCACTTGCTCTCTTATTACTTATCCGCAAAGCACCTAAAATTTGTCCTTAGCAGAATTTTGTACTCTAATAATTTATTTTATTTATTACTCATAATTAACTGTGTAATATCTCTCTTATTAAATTAATTAAATACTAAAAAGCAGGTGTTGTTTCCATATTGGTGATGACTTCATAGTTAATGCCAGAAACTATTCTAGCTAATTCTTAAGGGATTGATTTTTGACCAGCATAATTAGACAATCATACATTTTAAAATACACCACTCCCTCAAATTCTCTATAACCTACCATGTCTTACCTCCTTGAACTTTGGGTGGGATTCTACTGTAAGAATAGTCTACTTACTTTGATGTGGGCTTTATCTTTAGGGAATCACTAGATAGATTTACCTTCCTTTCATGTGTGTGCATTATATGAAATGAAACTTTGATGCTTTTGGAATGAGAATAATATCTTAACATCTCATTGTTATATTATGTCCTCATTCGTTTATCTCTATATTTTATTTACTACACAAATAAATAAACACACATCTGATTAAACTTTTCTAGAAACTCATATAACAAGTATTATATTACATTTTTCTAAAGAGAATAAAGATACTGTTTGTAGGTAAGCTAAGTATTGATATTAGCTTGAATATAGATAATTCCTGAAACTTCAGTGTCTTAATACAGAGGAGAATTTTTTTCCATGCATGCTTGAGCTTAGTTAATGGTGGTCATATTAATCAGAAAATATTGTTTCATCTGGTTATTAATGGATGAAAAAAATGGAGGCTCTTCAATTTTGGACAAATAGTTTCCAAAGTCACTTTAGAGATGTGCTCACTATGCTTATAGATGGGAGAAGAAGCAGCCTGAAATCCTTCAGTCAGAATTCAATACCATAACCTTTCCTAGATGCAAGAGGAGATAGGGAATTCTGATGTGACTTGAGCAAATTCTGGTGTGACTTGAGCAAATCATTTAACTTCTCTGTGTTTCAGTGTACAACCTGAATTCATATACTCCTACCAAATAAGATTGTTTGGATTATCAAATTTAGTGAGGCTATCCACTCATTCAGGCTTCTGATCTCTTCAAGGCTTTAATTCTGTTTCTTTGGTACCTTTGGGGAGCATAACAGTTTCCCACAGTTGTTGTGCCTCACATTTAATGACTATATATGTTCCATTTTATTCTGCTAACACTATTAGGACTATTTCCTTCATCACGGCTTCCAAAGTTAAATCCTTTAAATTATGCTATCAGTATCCTTCCTGATGCTTAAAAGAAAATTCTTTAATCTTTTAAGTGCTACACTCGGGACAAACACATGTCTTGGGAAACATAAATAAACTGATTTTGATTGGAAATATTTTATGAAAAATCAATGGTTTATTTCATAAATACACTGGGAATATATACATCATAATTCCACTGAATACTACCTGATTTATCTATATAATATTCTCTTTTATTAAAGAGGTATTTTCCCCTTAAGATGTTTGACATTTTATATGTAACTACAAAAAAATGAAAGTGAGCACACTGTATGTTTATGATTAAAAATCAAATATTTTTATCATAAAATATGAATGTTAAATTCAAAAAAGTACATTTTATGAATTTGTGTCTACAATAAATAATATCAATATACGTTTTGTGAGAAAACTGATACTATAAGCAGTTATTCAAATAAAATATAATCTAAAGGAGCTGTGACAACATATACTTACAAAAATACCATGAGTTGTAAAAGATTATCATTGTACATGTAAAATCAGGAAGTACCAATTTTCCAACTGATATTAGTTTTGAAGATCTTTATGCATATTTTAGTTTTTTTCAAAGGTTTGACACTTTATAGTCATGTATTATATAATAAAGCCTTAATGCTACAGATCTGCTTTCACTGCTGCTTTGCCATCACAGAATCTTAAAACAAACAAACTAGGAACAAAAGAAATACATCAAAACTTGAAGACTGCAGTAAAGGAAGGAAACTGGAAAAGAGGAAATGAAAACAAACTTAAATGCATAATAGTAAATCATGAAATACAATTAAAAAACCACATGTATTTACTCCACTAAACATGAATGGGATGAATTCCCTTGGAAAATGCAAAAAAAAAAAATTTGCATAGTTCAGATAGAAAACATTAAAAATCAAAATTACGTGAACAAAATTTACATGAATGAATACATCTCTCTTTTTCCTTCTCCCCATAAAGTTCATTTTTATGTACATACAAACACTGAGTTAACTGGATCATATAGATACAAGAAGTCTCAAATATTTCAAAAAATCAGAAATATTATTAAAGATTCTACCTTAAAAAATAATACTGTAATTAAATTAGAAATAAAAATGACTTACAAATGTGTTAAACTTCTTTCTTTTTTTTTAAGTGAAGTCCAATAGAATTTAAGCATTAGAAAGAAACCACACTGGAAATTACAAAATATTTAGAACTAAATGGTAATAATACCATGTATCAAATCACAAGGCATAAAACTATAGTACTAACTGAAAATACTATTGAAGTAATAAAATATTTTTTTATAAATATATATTGAAAACAAATGTACAACAGACTCTTAGTTCATGCTGCTCTAACAAAGTGCCATATCTGTAGATAATAAAAGAAATTTATTTATTTCCAGAGGCATATGGACATCACCAGATAGTCAATACTGAAATCAAATTGACTAGTCTTTGCAGACAAAGTGGATAAACTCTATACGGTCAGCAAAAACAATACCACTAGACCATTCAGGTCTGACCTAAATCAAATCCCTTACAATCATATAGCCGAGGTGAGAAACAGAGGCAAGGGACTAGATCTGATAGACAGCCTGAAGAGCTATGGTCAGAGGATCGTGACGTCGTACAGGAGGCAGTGATCAATACCATCCCTGAAATAAAGAAATGTAAAAAGGCTAAAAGGTTGTATGAGGAGGCTTTACAAATAGCTGAGAAAAGAAGAGAAGTAAAAGGCAAAGGAGAAAAAGAAAGAGATATGTCCATCTGATTGTAGAGTTCCAATGATTAGCAAGGAGAGATAAGAAAGTCTTCCTAAGTCATTAAGGTAAAGAAATAGAGGAAAACAATAGAATGGGAAAGACAAGAGATCTCTTCAAGAAAATTAGAGATACCAAGGGAATATTTCATGCAGAGATGGGCACAGTAAAGGACAGAAACAATAGACCTAACAGAAGCAGAAGATATTAAGAAGAGGTGGCAAGAATACACAGAAGAACTGTACAAAAAGATATTAATGACTCAGATAACCATGATGGATGTGATCACTCATCTAGAGCCAGACATCCTAGAGTGTAAAGTCAAGTGGGCCTTAAGAAGCATCACTGTGAACAAAGCTAGTGGAGGTGATGGAATCCCAGTTGAGCTATTTCAAATCCTAAAAGATGATGCTATGAAAGTGCTGCACTCAACATGCCAGCAAATCTGGAAAACTCAGCAGTGGCCACAGGACTGGAAAAGGTCAGTTTTCATTCCAATCCCAAAGAAAGGCAATGCCAAAGAATGCTCAACACAACCGCACAGTTGCACTCATCTCACATGCTAACAAAGTAATGCTCAAAATTCTCCATGTAAGGCTTCAGCAGTACATGAATCGTGAACTTCCAGATGTTCAAGCTGGTTTTAGAAAAGGCAGAGGAACCAGAGATTAAATAGCCAACATCCATTGGATCACTGAATAAACAAGAGAATATCAGGAAGACATCTATTTCTGCTTTATTGACTATGCCAATCCCTTTGACTGTGTGGATCACAATAAACTGTGGAAAATTCTCGGAGATGGGAATACCAGAGCACCTGACCTGCCTCTTAAGAAATCTGCATGCAGGTCAGGAAGCAACAGTTAGAACTGGACATGGAACAATAGGCTGATTCCATATAGGAAAAGGAGTATGTCAAGGCTGTATATTGTTACCCTGCTTATTTAACTTCTATGCAGAGTACATCATGAGAAACACTGGGTTCGTGTCCCAACAAATTTGAATACATTTTGCATATTACATTTAACGTCATAGTCAACATTTTAATAACTCCAGCTTTTGCCAGTGTGTATATGTAGCACATCTGTCAAAAATCACTTAGTTTTGATATGATAAATCCTTTAAAGACACAATCTACTCATTTTCTGGGACCATATTATAATGCATACTTAACTTTCTTCCTGTCTCAATTTTTATTTTTGTTTTTATTTCTTAAATAAAAATGATTAGTCATATTTTCTAGAACATTAAAGTGTTTATAGCCATCTATATTGTTTAAAAAAATCAGACATAATTTTAGGTAGTGTATGAAAATGTTAGTTTCTTAGGTATCAAGAGATGTTATACATATGCCTTAACATTTATTGAGTATTCCTTCTTTTCTCTTTAAAAATGAATATTAGCAATGTTTTAATTATTTCACTCCAATGAAAACACATTATATTCTTTACCAAAATATTTATGTTTAGTTGTTAATAAGTAATAATTACTCTTTCTTTTCTTAATCTATATACTTTTATCAAACTTCTATGGCATTATTTTTTAACACACTCTGACTACTGGATTAAAGCATACTTGCTTCTTGCTTAAACTTATTGTGTCGTATTTGTGAACCACAAAGCCCCAGCTATAATGGACTACTCATGCTCTCTTCTAATCCTATTAGTGAATTTTTTAAATGTCTGCTCTCAAATCTCTGTTAGTTTTACTCATGTTAGCTACTTCATTAAATATTGTGAACTATCTTATGAACAATTACATAAATTAGGATTTGAAAAGAAATAGTGTTTTTCAATAAAATTATTGTTGAAATATTTAGAAAAGTTTGAGAGAGCCTTTCAAAATAGCAATGTATGCCAGATATTTAACAGACAAATTAACTAAAAAATATAAGAATTCTACACATAGATTGTTTATAAGTGTCTAACTTCTTGATCTTTTCTTAAAAAAAAGATGAAGACAGCAGAAAATACATATATAGTGTATAAATTGCAAAAATCTTGCCAGATACTTATTACCATGTATTCATGTTAAAAGGAATCATTTGCCATAAAAACCTTGGTGGAAAATATGCATTTATACATTTTCAGTAAAAATTGTATTTAAGCTAAATATATACCTTTGAACATGTTTATTAGCTTATCAACTGCAATGTCATCAGAATCCAAAATGTTTATAAAATTGCAAAGATATCCAGTTTGGTAGAGTTGTTTCCATAATTTATTGTGTTCACCATACAAGAAACTTTGGTGATTCTGTTTTACTGGTTATTATAAACCTGTTTTCTTGTAATTGTGCATGTAATACTTATCTTCCTATCTGCCTTTATCCTAAAATGCAAAACTTTTCATACAATTTTTGTTTGAACAAGGTTTTGTACCCCTCTTAAGCTACTTTATCAGAGAATGGATTTTTAAGCTATATGAATTAAGGGGCTCTATTATGCAAATCCTTCTTGTACTATCTTTTTAAGTCAACCAAATAAAGTACTCAATACTAAGCCCTCAAAGAAGATAGGCTAGTGGGTAGCAGGTATTATGGCTTAACAAGTAAATAAATATGCAAATGGAAAGCAAACAAGCAAACAGCAAGAGTACAGGAAAAAAGCAAGACACTGTTAATATGTTCTCCATTCTCCAAGCTGAGGTCCCAGTGGAAGACACACGGAAAGCCTGTATATTGCGCGAGTCTGGATGGAAGTGGCTGCTTATTTCTTTAGGACAAGAAACTTCACTGCTTAACACCATTGATTTTCAGGTAGTTTGCTTACTTTTCTTGCTGGTCTTAAAATGTCACAAGAACCAGCTAGATATATACTACAGAGGTTCTACTGTTTGAATTCATGCCACAAACCCTTGTTCTTATTCATTAACACTGGCCTCAACACATCTGTCTCGACTACTTCTCTATACCTTTCAGAGGAGAGTTCTCTTTAGTATTTGCTCAAATATATTGTTCTCTTTAGTATTTGCTCAAATATATTAACCTGATTAAGCTATGGTGTTTACTTCTATATAGAAAAAAATACACACTCAGTGTAATTGTACATACTGATGTAGAGTTTTCTTTGATTCATTCTCTATTTTGCATATAGACGTGGTTATTACTTAGTGTTGTTTCAGTTGAAGAACTGTTCCTTTTCTTAGCACATGATCACATTTTCTCTGACATTCTAATGACACATATTATTGTCTCTACCTCTTACTTGTATCTTCAACTTCACCATGGCGTCTTATCCTTCATATTTAGAATAAATGCTACAAATTTTTGTTATATTTAAAAATCAAGCATGTTTATTCAAATCCATTCCCTTACTGCTATCCTGACCCTTCTCTTAACAGTCTACATGTTCCTCATATTCTGTACTTATTTCTGTATCTAACACTCACTTCTTAAATTATCTTGCCTCTATTTCTGTCAACACACTAAAAGAAGGTATCATAAAGGTGAGAAAATACATCTATTACTTAAAATTTAAGGATATATTTTCTTTCTTATATAACCTGACTTTATATTATTATTCTATATATTTGACAACTCCCCCAACTAAAACATGCTCTAATTCCCTGAGCTTTTCCTACAACTATAGCCACTTCTTCTGAAACATATAGCTCTATTTTTCAATCTCAAGAGTTCTAAAAACATAGGTCTAATTTCACTTTCGTGAACAGTCTTGCCTTTGAGAAAGCTACACTTTTGCCACTGGCTACCCTTCCCAACAACTGTTATCAATACTTATGAACCCCCACCCGCAAGCACTTAGGACCTCCTTTGTCACAGGCCTCACCTTTGACTCACATATTATTGCACCCTGAACATCTCAAAAGCATCTACAGACATCATGTCCAATGCTTAAACTTTTCTCTCCTCTGCAAGATTCGTTTTCCCCATCTCAGGGAGCATGACCAACCATACTGAGCTGCATAAATGAGAAGCCTCAGCATCTGCTCTACCTCAAATCAATCTAATCACAAAGTCTGTCATATTTTATCTCAAGTAACTCTTCTTTCTGTTTTCATTGGCCCAAAATGCTTGAAGGGGGATGAAATTTCATACCATCTAAATTTAGATTTGGTAAATTATACAAACTCTAAGCTTCAGTTTCCTCACCTATAAAATTGGGATTAATAATGAGGGTATTAATAATGAGGTATTAATAATGAGGGATAGACACATTCTTAATATATGCATAACACTGTCAGTACAGTTTTGCTAAACTTAGCTTTTATATAATATCTTTGTGAGTAGCATGAGAGAATAACTATAAATATAGGTTGAATATTTCAATCTGTTCAGGTCTCTAAACTTGAGCAAGAATAGTCTTTTTAAAGTGTCAATTTCACCATGCCACCCTTCGACCAAAAATTCATCAATTCTCTTCTGTTTTTCTTGGAAGGAAACACAAAACAAATAATACTGCCTTTGAGGCCAACAAGACCCTCAGTGGTAAAGAATATCCCTGCCAAGCAGGAGACACAAGAGATGCATGTTCCATTCCTGTGTTGGGAAATTCCCCTGAAGAAGTAAATGGCAACTCACTCCAGTATTCTTGCCTGGAAAATCCCATCGACAGAGGAGCCTGGCGGGCTACAATCCATAGGGTTGCAAAGAGTCAGACACGACTTAGTGACTAAACAGCAGCAGCAGCTGAAACCCTTAGCAATGTAATTTCAGGATTCTCTCCAAGTTTATTTCCAGACTCTATTCAGGTTACTCTTGCTTCTTCCTGATTTAGGATCTTCTTTGATTTCACAGCCTGTGGTTTGCTCCCTATATGCGAGCTTTGTCAATTTTGCATACTATTCCTTCAGAGCATTGCCAGGGTTTGGGATTACATGCATATCTTATTTTGTTTATGCTTATTTGCACCCCTAATCTACTAAGTTTCATGAGGGAAAGGTCAGGCTTTATAACTCATCCTTATAAAGCCTAACATGTCCAAGGTTTAACATGCTATCTGGCTTATAGTAGGAACTCAATTAACATTTTTAATAGATTGATGCATTAAGAGGTGGGTGAATAAACCTTAAACATATACTGTAATTTTTTTCTTCTTTTCAGGAGGAGATTATTATTTGCATAATTCCACAGACTACTACTCTACACAAGACGTTTTGATATTCTTTTCCTTGTCCTCTCATTTAGATAACTAGCAAGAAAACACAAAATTCAAACATACATTTAAGGGTGAGATAATGCATTTCTGATGGCAAAATGCTAGTATAGCAAATAGAATCAGTTGAGAAAGTTTGACTATAAAATAAAAACATCTGAAGAGACTAGGTTTATTTTTTACACAGTTTTAATTTGCACATAATAAAGCAATTCTTCTGAGTAACATCTAAGTGTATATTATGTCCCAACACTCATGCTAAGACTTGGAGATAAAATAATGATACAAGCATTACAATGGTTAAGATTTAAGTCTTGGGTACCAGTTTTTCTGTGTGAGAATCTTGTCTTAATCACTTACCAGCTCTGGGCAAGTTCTTTAACCTCTATTTGTTTCCCTTTCTCTAATGATGAATAGAAGGTATCAGCTACCTTCCATTTAATCCTCCATTGGGAAGATTAAATGAAGGTAAAGAATTTAGGAATATAATTTGTGTAAAGGACTCTGCTTGGCATAAAGGACATTTTTGATACTATAAAACATGACTACCATTATTCTGTAGGCTTACTACTTAGCTCACAATTGAATGGAAGGAAAAACAGGTTAATAGACATCAGCAATATACCATGGTAAATGACACTGAAGGGAAGTACAATGCTTTATGGAGTTATAAAGTGAGAAGTCCTGCCTGAATTTGTGAGTGCACAGGAAGCTTGATGCATCAAATAGGACCTAATCAGCAAGCCCAAGTTAGTCTTCAAGCAATGTGAACCGCCCTCTGAATGTAGCAGATACAGAATTAGCATATGTAGTTGTCTTGAACTGTTAAGTGTGGTGAAAGCTCATAGTCCATTTGGTGAAAAAATGAGGAGACAAAAAGTTCACACCAAAAAGGAAAGATGTCTCACAGTCTGCTGAAAGCTGTGAGATTTACAATGGGAGAAATTCTCCACCTTTCCCTTAATCATCCATTTACTTACAAGTATATTTTGTCTACAAGAGAATGATTCTAAGTCAGGCAGTCATTTAAACAACTCAAAGTATATAAAAATATAAATCCTTTTTTTTGGACAGGAATCATGAAATCCACTTTCTACTTCTCTCTCTCCCATTTTCTTCTATTTTTCTTCTGCTTCCTTACTGTCTTTTCTTTTTCCTGTCTCAATTTTAAATGTCTTTCTTCTTAATGCAATACCTATGCGACTTTGCTTCATTACATCATTTTTCCCCAAGTTCTGTAGGAATTCTAGGAATTTTAGATTGTTTTAATTTTAAATTTTAGAATTTTAGATTGAACTCCTTCCATGTGTTCTGGTTGAAGTAATTTTTGATTCTTCATTAAAACATACAGACATGCATACACATGCAGGCACACACACACATAAAATGTTAGCTATAAAATGAAAATTGAATGGGCCAGCATATAAAAATGTTGAAGTATTAGGAAAGGAGATGAAGGAATAGAGATCAATGCAGCTCTGCATTTATATCAGTTTTTCAGAGTGTTAATATTAGGCTTCTATGATTCCTTATTCATCTAGCTGGTTGTGTGGAGTCTCAGTGGCAGCACATGGAATCTTTGTTGTATCATGTGTGATCTCTCTTGCGGCGCACAGATCCTCTTGTTGTGGTGTGCTGTCTTAGCTTCTCTGAGGTATGTTTCCCATAAAGGACTGTACCTGGGTTCCCTGCACTGCAAGGCAGGTTCTTAGCCACTGGACTGCTAGAGAAATCCTTAGGCTTCTATAGTTTAAGAGAATCCACTCATGAACACTAGCACAAGTTTATTCAATAGAAGGTATTGTTATGTAACTACATTAAACAGAAATTCATATGTGTGGATTACCTTGAAAATATAAATCTGTACTGCCTGTGTATTACTTGCATAGTCCCACCAGAACAAAGACTTGGGGGGAATACTCTGTTGTTTTTCGCTATCGGACTATTTTTGCTTCAATAACATTAATTGTAGGTTGGTTTGTTTTGGATCCTTGAGTACATTAAAGGAAAAAGTGTCTGTAACAATTTTATGAAAACCATAGCTCTCTTAATAGAAATTCAACTTAATGTTCAAAGCCACATTCATATCTGAAATCATAAATCTTGCAGACTGCTTACACAGAAATCAGTAAACAAAAGTGAAAAATGTCAATGAGTTGGTTCACAGGAGTGATTGAGCTATTTGCTATATATACATGTAAGTCTCCAGTATTCTTGCCTAGAGAATCCCATGGACAGAAGAGTCTGGCAGGCTACAATTCAAAGGGCTGCAGAGTCAGACATAATTGAAATGATTTATCATGCATGCACTACTGTTCAACCAAACACTGCATGTTCATTATTCTTTGATTAAATATTTTTATGCTTCTAAATATTAATAAAATTATTGCATCATAATTTAAAGTAATCATCAAGATCTGTCAGCTTTTTTTTCCCCCTTTGTAGTACTGGATTTGGAATGAATCCATAAGTCCATTGGCATGAGTGTTGCCTTAGAGATGTTTTATTCCTAGTGAGTAGAGCTGTGAGTTTACAAACTTGCCATTATATTTTGCCAGTACTGAAACTGTTACAAAGGGATTATGAGATTTATCTGGGGCCAGAGTGATAGTCATTGAATAGTTGGCTGAAAATTATGTTGCAGACTCCTGATTCTTAACCAATTGGCTGCGTAATATCCCCTGAGAATATTGGTGCTAAAAGATTCAGGCTGTTTCAATTTACTCTTTTAATTAAAACATAGAACTGGAGAAGAAACAAATAAAAGAGATGAGAGCAGGGCTTAAAATATCCTCTAACTTGCTCTCAGTATTCTTTGGTCCAATTCTGCTATAAGGCTCCACCAACATATCTGTGAACAACTGCCATTTTTTCTTTTTCATTATGCAACATGCCACATTTATGGGCTCAAAATGATACTTTACATTCCATTTCCTCAATATTGTATCATTAGAAGAAACACATAATTCTAAGCACTGACATCTAGAAAATTATACTTCCTCCTTCAGAGTTAAAAGCTGTAAATTAAAGGACCCATCAACAATTTTTACTTAGCACAAAAGGTTCAGAATCTATCAAATATAGACAGTAGTTTAATAGTAAAATAATAGAAATTCTGTTAAGAGAATGGTGTTGACATACCATGTGAAGAGAGAAGAACTAAGGTTGTGCAGTCTGATGAATCACACATGCCAAAAGCAGACTTTCTCCCTGCAAAGAAAAATTTATTCCACATTAAACTTATGAATTATAAAAAAGTTGGGTAGAATTATTTATCTTCTATTATGCATCCATTCATTCAACACAAGCAGGCTAGGCTTTAAAGAATGAGATGGACATGACCCTTTTCCACAAATAGCTCCTATTTCACAATGTATGGCACCTAACATGCATTTAGTCACACAAGCCCAAATACTGATAAGCAGTGGATATCAGGAAGGAAACCCAGCACCGTAAGAATCTCCTATTCAATTAGCTGTGTATGTGATTCATGAAATTCAGATATACTGCATTTTTCCAGTCATTTTTTTAACCATAAAGAAAATAAACACATACTTAAAAGAAAAAAAAATAACTGAAGTACAGATAGTGCTGAAAACATAGGCTCTGGAGCCAAACCCACTGTATATAAATCTCAGCTTTGCCACTTAACTGAGCTGTATCATCTTAGACAAGGTAGTTAATCTACCTACTATCAATTAATTCATCTGTTAAACAAGGAAAGCAATATTATTTTTCTTACTTGGTCTTTGTAAAGATTAACTGACTTGGTAACTATATGAACATATTAAAACAGTGCCAATTAAAAGTATATATTCAATACAAGATACGGTGATGATGAGGCTTACAATCATAATGATGCTAAAATATTGAGACAGTCAAATAAATGAAACTTTGTACTCAATTTTGCATCATCCTGTACGAACATAGTTAAGGAATGTTCAATCAAGAGAGAAAAATGACATGATAATTTGAACAGGGAAGTTTAACACCAAGTATTATTAATTATTAAAGTATTAGTGTAAGGAGGGTCAACTACTAAGAAGCAAAGGGAAGTCTAATTATACAAAAACTAGTTACTAACCCTAGGGTTGAGACAGAATGCCGATGCTTCCCCTAGATGGATATCCAGATCTTGTTGGAGAAACTGTCTCTTGGACTCACTGAATGGCAGAGAAATACCTGTTGTTTTTCCACATGTGCTGGAACCTGCCTGAAATCTGCCCTCCGGGTGCTAGAGAAAGCTGTTCCCTGTTGGGTCCTCTGGCTGTCATGCAGTGCAGAAGCAGGGCATTGGGAAAGCCAAATGTGATGCAGGGGTGCAAGGGACTCTGCTGAAAACCTGCCTGATGGTTGGGAATGGTGGTCGGGGGGTTGCCCCCAGGAGAGTGCTCACAGCTGTGCGCTGCAGGGGCTGGGGCCCAGGGAGCAACCGGAGGGCCTGGTGAAGGTCTGGGTGCTCAGTACTTAGTGCTTCAGCACTCCCCCTTGCAGCCCTGACCGTGTCCCTCAGGAAAGGGCAGTGAAGATGGGAAACGCTGTGGGAGTCTCTCGCTCCTGGAATGTCTCTTCAGCCCCTTCTACTGACAAGTTTCCTGCCAGCTGGGACAGGGTGCGGGGAAGGGGCGGGGGGGCAGAAAAAAAGTATTTAAAAGGTCAAGTACCATTTTCACAGAGCAATCTGACAGGGTGAATTTGGAGCTGAAGGTGACAAGTCAATAACTGACACCATATTACAAAAAATTCAAGATGAAAACTTATAATTATATTCCTTGTGCTAACTTAGTGGACATACTTCATTCCAGTGAGGAGTCTAGAAGTCTTTGTGTATTGGAAAATTCACAAATATTATTAGCATTTATAGTATTTAAGACAAATACTGACAGCCAATTCTTAAAAAAATAGGGTACCCTTGAGCTGAGCACCTGCAGTATTGATCAGAGTGACACCAGATTTTAAAGCGTCTAAGGAGGTGTTTTACTACTTTAACATAAAACCAATCCCATTTTATATTAGTTTTTATCTTACTTCTCCTATCAGCAACATACTCTCTTCGTTGAAACATTTTAAATTTTGGTTTCCAAAATGGCAACTCTGACTTCCTATACTGGTGTCATCTACTCTGTCCTTTCCACCTTTCAATTCTTATCAGTTTCTTTGGGACCTTGTTTCTATCTATGTTTACTTCCTAGGCTGCATCATTCAATTTCACGACTCCTAATATCACTGAAGACTCTCATTAATGAATATATAGTACCAACTGTATTTTTTTTTTTACTATAGTCAATAGAAAGACTGGGTTGCAGAGTTAAAGGGAAACAAAAAACAAACCATATACGGCATCTTCAACAACACGAGTTAACAAGGACCCTCATCAATCTTTGAACATAGGTATGGGTAACTAGTATCAGCACTCCTCTGGAGAAGTGATAGAGGGAAACCATTTTACTGAAAGATCTAACAAGTCTCAGAATGAAGGTATTGCCAATAAAGTTTACACCCCACAGAGAGTTACCTGGCTGAGTAGCTACCAGGTGAGTAAATCTGAGAAAACTGACACAATTCAAAATCCACACTGGCTTCAAGTTGTTGAAAAGTACAAACAGAACCACTTTTTTTTTTTCCAATGGATAGAAATTTAACACAGACTCTGCAAGCAGCAGAAGTAATGCAAACAAATGCCAGGACTCCTAGATACGTGGAAGTAACATAAAGGAAGAGAGGTTCAGAGGATGGCAATTTCAGAATATAAGAGTTACTGGTTCCAAATGTCTTTATGCTAATGTTTAGAGTATATATATACACATACACATACACACACACATATATATATGCATCTGAATATATACAAATATATTTGCATTTGAAATTGAGACATATAGTTCTAGTCTCTCAATGATTAGAATGAAACTGCATACAAAATTACAAAAATATAAATCTCCATGTCTATCATGTATCTATCTAATAATTACTCATGAGAATCAAACCATAACATAATCAAGAGCAAATAACAGAAAACCAATCTCAATCTTTAAAAAGTTTTTAGAATGTTCTTACATATAAATATATCACAGATGTAGAGTCCAATCTGACTTTTCAAATTATTGATAATGATGTATAGCTAGTGATCCTATATACAGAGGGAAAATTACCATGTAAGTGGATGGAGGTGAATGAATATGATCATTTAAAAAAATTATCCTGCATTTGGTTCCCTAAGCCTATCCTGTTGCTATAGCAACAGCTGCCCTATATATCTATTTGGTATTATAAAAATCTGTCAAGGAAATTCTGACATGCTATAATTTGTATACATTACTCTTCAAAATTGTAAGAATGTAT
Source organism: Antilocapra americana (assembly GCA_007570785.1). Lineage (NCBI taxonomy): Eukaryota > Metazoa > Chordata > Mammalia > Artiodactyla > Antilocapridae > Antilocapra > Antilocapra americana. The sequence goes on from ML661902.1 coordinate 13,406,271, forward strand.
TTGCGTATTATCTGCTTTGTAGAACAACCCTTAAATATCTATGGCTTTAGAAATTAAAGTTATAAAATTATAGATGTGACCACCATGTATGTGTGTATGTCCATATATGTATGGGTGTATATTTGTGCATATACAAACATATACACTTATAATCATATATATCTTAGGGGAACCAGTGACTCAAACCCCTGCCTTGGCTAGGCAAGATAATAAGCACCTACATGAGGTATCTTACAACAGGAGGTCCTTTCTAAGAAACACAGAAATAATAAGCTACCACCAACTGAAAGAATTTGGAAAATGTCAAAATGAGAAAGGAGACTCCAGTCCCTATGTCCTACCAATTTCCCAGAGTCATTATCACTGGAAACCATCTTGACTGAGGGATGCATGAGCTACCAGGAAAGACCCTGAGTCAGAATGACTGGCTAGGTACAACCTGGAAACTAACCCCATCACCATAAAACGTGAGTCTTTGAGCCTTGTGGCAGAGCCGTTCTCCTGGGTTCCCTTACCCTGCTGCTCTCCACCCAGGCAACCCTTCCCAATAAAGTCTCTTGCTTTGTCAGCATTTGTGTCTCCTCAGACAATTCATTTCCAAGTGTTACACAATAGCCCACTCTCAGGCCCTGGAAAGGGTCTCCCTTCCTGAAACATATACACACACCTATAGTTGTGTGTGCGCGTTAGCAGCTAGTTGCGTTGGACATTTTGCAACCCCATAGACTGTGTATCTTGATGGCCTCCTCTGTCCATGGTATTCTCCAGGAAAGAATACTAGAGTTGCCATTCCCTTCTTCAGGGGATCTTCCTGATGCAGGGATTGAACCCAGGTCTCCCACATTGAAGGCAGATTCTTTACCATTTGAGCCACCAAGGAGGTCCCCATATATAGTCATACATAATCAGCCAACATAAACTGAACTTCTATGCATAATACCAAATTAAATTTGTCAGAATTGATCAAATTGGTATAGTATTATCTGATTCACAAGTGTGGCCTAAATGTGTCAGTGTTAGTAGGATTCATCTATATAGAAATTAGACATTTTATTTTTCGGGAGTAAATTAATGTTGTTTCAAAGACACTAAGAGTTATCAAAAAGGACAACAGATAGTTTTATTACCTGGTTGGAGGGTAACTAAATTTGATAGAACAATATGATAATACAAATATTTGTAAATAACTTGAGTACAGTTTTTTAAATGAATTGATGATAAATTAACCATTAAATGAATGGAATACTGCTCATACTTAATGCATTTAGACAAAAATTTCATCCTAAATCATAATTTCACTGTCTATTAATTGTTGAATATGTTTTAAATAACATCTTCTTGACTATTGAATTATCAATTTAACATAATTTATTATCAAATTCTTAGTAATTGAAACACATACATATATATGTACCTTTTTGTCAGTTGTTATCTTCATATGCAGTCAAAAGAATTGTCTACTGTGTGAATGTGTTTCTGTGTGTGTGGCTGTGCAGGTTTAGTTCTATAAAACTTAAAGTCAAAGAATCAATGGAGAGAAATAATGAGAAAGAAACAAATGGTGTCAGAGACAGTAGCAGGGCTAACGGTGTCCCAGAACGTGAGTCCCGCTACCACTGAATTCCTCTGCTAAGTTTCTGGTTAACCTTTCTACCCGAAATCTTATTTCCTTTCTTGTCCAACACCTATTCGCCGGAAGAGTGAGGAGTATCAAAGAAAACGGGGGATTGGAACCAAGGAGGACTCTGTTGGGCCCTCCCGAGCACAAAAGCCTTTCTGTGTTCCCCATTTCTTGTTTGTAGAAAAAGGGAGTCAGCCTCCTAGACCTTCCCTGAGTTCCAGAGGGCAGATTCAAACAGCTACTAATTAACTGCAGGTGAGGTAATGCAGGAAGAAATAGTGTCGACTGAGGTTTGGTTCTGGTTTTTCCTCAGGGGATGTGCATAACAATTTGGTACATATCTCTAAGTTCTTCTATAGGAACTAACGCCCCACCCACGTGGAGGATGGTAGCTTCAGGCTGAGCACAAGCCCGCGGACCCCAGACGGATTGGAAGGTGAAGGCTGATGACTGCGGCTCCTGGAACACCACCCTATTAGCTCACCACCAACCATCAGAGGAAGGCCGCATGCCCTGTGGACCTCCCCCAAATTTTGCCTATAAAAACTCTTCCCTGAAAACCATCTGGGAGTTCAGATCTATGTTATTCTAGGCACACAGCAGTTCTGCATTCAAAATATATAGCTCAAACTCTTCAGAAGTATGAAAGAATTGAATGCTGTGTTAGCTTGTTCCCTGGTGAGTTTTCTACTAAAAAGTAAAAATATAAAAAGTAATCAATTAGGCAAGTATGAAAGTCTATCTGCCATATGGCCATTATTAAATATTTCCTGGAAAATCTCACTATATCTTCCTGAGCTCTTGTATTTTTCCACAATCAGAATCATTTCTCATCTGTGGTCATCCACATCCAGCACATAGAAAATTATACTCAACCAAATAAATGTTTTATATTCATTAAATGTTTTACTTTTCCAGTGTATTAGGCTGGCTCCCAGTTAAATGTTGTAATCATATATTTAATCATTTTTAAATCGTGAGAAAAACCAGAGCATCACCCTCAATTAAAGTCCTTTCTTTAAAGGTGTTACAGACAATTTGAAACTATTCTTGACAAGTAATCCTGAATACAATTTTCTTTTCCCTTTTATTAACACACCTGTAGGGAGAATCTTGACTGCTGACAGAATTCCAGAGATTCTCCATGGGTGATCTTCACAGAAATTACATGGCCACGTTGTCATGCAAGTGTTCCCAGTGGCAGATGTTGAATTTTTGATGATTCTTTGGGGCTTCCCAGGTGACCCTAGTAGTAAAGAACTTGCCTGCAAATGAAGGAGACATAATAGACACAGGTTTGATCCCTGGGCATGGCAACCCACTCCAGTATTCTTGCCTGGAGAATCACTGGACAGAGCAGCTTGGTAGGCTTCCATTCACAGGCCTGAAGAGACTGAAGCACAGTGAAACCAAACAAGACCCGCTTGGGCTCTTGTGTATGAAAGTCTTTCTGTACCATTTCTGGAGAGAACACTTCTCCAGTCTCCCGTGACCTTCCCTGACTTCCAAGAGGCAGATTCCAACCATTGCTATTCTGGGAAGGGAAGGGATGCAAAGACAGAAGCAGTCAAGAAACAATAGTTCAGCCTTGGGGTAGCATACTGATAAGCCTCTAGGAATACACATAACAAAGTCTTTTAGCCTGTAAGATGTCAGCATTCTTCCTCTGAGAGAAAGACCACCTGAGACTCCATTAAAGGAAACAGAGAAGCTCAACGAGAAGATCACCTGAGACCAGAGTAGAGGAATGGAGGCCCGGCACACACCTTATCAGCAACCTCACTCTTGAACCACTGCTATAAAACTCTTCATCAGATCCTCACAGGTAGGAACACAGTTTTCAAAGGAAGGTGCTCACTGTGTTCCCCTTTACCTGGTAAAGCAATAAAGATATTCTTTTCTACTTCATCTAAAACTCTTGTCTCCAAGACACAATTTGTCGTCAGTGTACAGAGGCTGAGATTTCAGTGTCACTTTCTCACAGCTGGGCCAGTGCTCTGAGGAAATTTAATGCCTTTATGGAATGTATAGTCGTTTCCAAAAAAACAGAATGTTGAGTTATGTCATAGTTGAATTTGCCCGTATTTCTGAAAATATGCATTTTAGTTACCAGTCATATTTTTATTTATACATTTCTATCTATATGAATTTAAAACAACAAAAAAATTACAGGTGATACAGTTGAAAATTTTATCACTATTTCCTTTTCCAAAATATCTCAGGTATCCTTCCCTCAGACACTTATGTAACTCAAAAAAAGTTTATACACATGAGAACTTTAACCATTTATACAGCCCTCTAACCTTACAATTTCTTTTTTATTTTTATTATCCAACAATCAGGTTTTAATTTTTAGTTCTACCAAAACTGTATTAAATTTAACTCAACAGAAAAAATATGTCTAGTGGATATCATATGTTAGGACACAGAAGTGTAAAACATTGGTTTAGCTAATGGGTTTAAAAAAATTTACCCAAATAGTTATAAACAACTATTTTACTGAAATATACCTTTTGCAGTGGAGCAAGTAAAACAATATATCTTAAAATCTGATAGGTTGATAAATAAGAATTTCAAATATGATAGAACACTTTTATAAAAATTGTGTTGGCCATGGTATTTCAAGGCATATAAATACATTCCTTTATGATTTTGTTCAAATAGAATCTTTAAAATAATAAATTTCATAATAACCAAATGTAGTATATGTTATTCCCTACACTGTAAAGTTATTTATATGACAAATACTTTATAATCTATAAACAATTATAGAGAGAGTCTGCAGATGGAGACATCTCCTGGGGTAGCACACGTGAGCATTTGGGCTCTGCACTATTAAATGATGATTGGAATACAGAGTATGTTACTTACTATGTCTGAGCTTAGTCCTTTACCTAAAAATGAGAATGTGATATCTACATTGCAGAATTGTTCTGAAAAATAAATTCAGTAATGTACTTTTCATGGCATAGGTGCTGCACAAAATGTTGACTTGTCTGTTTATCATAATGATCAATTACTATGTTAGGAACCAATACTCTCTGTATACCTATGGGTAGCACCACATTTTAAGTTTTGCAACATGAATTCAAGTATTCTGTTTCATAGATGGAATATGTTGTAAAGATGTTTTGATTTCCTCATCCCAATTTTAGTCACCTATTCTGTTTTCCCTCACCTTAGTACTATTTAAGTAACAGCTTTTTGCTTTAAAAAATAGTCAACGTATAAGGAATAAAAAGATGATCAAATATCCATTTGTATAAATATATAACATGATTTCGACTAAACTGACCTTTAAGGTTATCCTAAAATAAGGAGTTGCTAAATTAATTGTTCTGTAAATAAAGCACAATGCACCCATTTGCTATGAATATCAACAATTTCATTCATCATAATTTTCTACATGTAATCAAAGTTGACTCAAGGGAATAATGATCTCAACCTCTAAATTTCTTTAAATGGATTTTCTAACTACCATTTCCTTTGAGCAAAAACAAATACAGAGAAGTGATAGGCACATGTAAAAATTCTGACCTGAAAGTACAAGCCCTAGAGTGATCCCTCAGAAAAACCAAGGTTGAGAAGAACAAAATCTGTGGTCCTGACAAAATCTAACTTTCTATTCTTATGCATAAGGGAAGATCAAAATGTAATGCCATCCAGAGATGTTTGTATCCATGAACATCATTTCTACTCCACCTTGTGTGTATACTCAGTCACTCAGTCTTGTTGGACTCCTTGTGACCCTCTGACTGTAGACCACCAGGTTCCTCTGTCAATGGGATTTTCCAGGCAAGAATACTGGAATGGGTTGTTTTTTCCTTATCCATGGGATCTTCCCAGGCCAGGGATCAAGCCCACGTCACTTTGTCTCCTACACTGGCCATCGATTCTTTACCATTGCACCACCTGGAAAGCCCATATTCCTCACCTTATTCTCCCTTTTGCCTGTTGTTCTCTGTCATTCTCTCCTCACCTGGAAGCCTTTCAGTTTGAGAACACACACCTCTCCTACACTTTGGCAAATCATATCATATACATTATAAAAAAGTGTTGCTTTGGGATTCCTCCCAAAATTCTTATTCTCACCTAATATCAGAGGTATTAGTAAGGAGGATATAAGTGTTTGCATTTGCAAAAGTGTAAAGGCTCGGGATGGGTTATGAAGCTGAACTAAATTCTATTCCAAAGATACCTTAATGGAGAAGGGCATGCCAGCAGGCTTCTTTATGTTGTCAAAGTCAAATTCATGTGCTCAGCTCACAGTGAGGCCAAACAAAACAAAACTTAGAGTTTGGAGCAGAGAAAGTTCTAAGGCAAAGATCAAGTAAGAAGAATAGGTGGTTGGCTTATACTCAAAAGACCTGAACTCCTCTATGGCATTCAGGTAAGGGTTTTCAGAGACAGTGTTAGGGAAAAAGATCACAGGATGTGTGATCAGCTCACGGACCTTCCTCTGATTGATTGGTGGTCCTGTGTCCAGAATCTCGATCTTTTCATTCCAACCAGTCTGAGGTCTATCTAGCGCCTGTGGTCAGCATGTAGTCACTGTCTAAAAGTATGCATCGTGTTATTAACTACATCCTTTCAGGAAGAATCAGGAGCCCTGTGACTCTACTACCCTAACATTTTACTGCTTAAGTCTAGCTCTTTGGAACTCAAGAAGACCTGGGAGCCTGAAGCCTTTTTCCTACAAAGAAACAGGGGACACAGGAAGGTTTTTCATACCTCAGAGGGTCCTGAAGGATTCCCTGGGTTTTAAACCTACCTCACGTCCCCTTTCCTTTGAGATGCGTCAGTCTTGAGGGGGTAGGTGTTGAGAATAACATTTTCTATAGAGAGGTTAATTATACATTCAGCAGAGGAACTCAGTCTCACTTACCCGGCAGTCTATAAATTAAGCACCTCTGTCTAACATATCATTTTATCTCTGTGGCAACAACCTAATATTATATTGAAAAATGAAGAGTCCCTTTGTTTGAAAGGATTTGTCCCTGTCTTCTAAGCATAATAATATTGCATCATTGTGCTGAAGATCATAAGTCTCTCTTCTACTCTGCCTGTGGTCCGTGCCACAAAAACAAAACAAAACTGCAATAATTGCTGTCCTTTTAGCTTCCTGAGGAAAGAGTGGAGGCTCAGATTACCGGTTTTCCTTTAAGATGGATCCTCGCAGGAGATGCTATTTCTTTCCTCAGCCTTGCTTCTGGCACAATGGCAGAAAGAGGCAAAGAATCATTTGTATTCTTTTTGAAATTACTCACTCTGATTTCTATAATCAATGTGTACAAAGACATAGTGTAAGTCTTCTCTCATCTAAAAAAGCTTGAAGAAAAGCTAGTTTCAAATTTTATATTTTCTCTGGAAATATATATTAAAATAAAAACACAGCATTAATCATATTTTACCAAACTCAGGAATCATATGTCTCACAGGCTTTGCAATAATCTAAAACATTTGTCAAAAAGGAAACAAATTAGCACCCTTTTAAAATTGTGATTTATTTTCTTTCAATTAAGCATTGATCAATGCTACTCACTTCTTTCTTATTTTTTTATGTGTTGTTCTTTCCTTATACTTAACATGTTTCAGGCTAAGCATATCTGAAATATAATGGATCTATGTGGCAACAACTTTGAATTTTCAAAGCTAAAACCATCAATATAAATGTAGATATTTACTATCATATTCATAAAATTATACATGTAAATGTTACTTTTCACCGTCTTACATAGAATGATATTCAGATACAATTATAGGAAATAATGTAATTGACATATTCAATAACAATGAAACTCAAAATCTAGAGAATCTTTCTCAAGAGTGGCACTATTTCTCACAAAGATGAATTTTGGAAATACATGCATTTTCAGTTGTCTTAACGACTGTATAAATATTATGTATGTGCAGGCATGCATGCTCAGTTGTGTCTGACTCTTTGTGACCTTATAGACTGTACCCTGTCAGGCTACTCTGTACATGGGGTTCTATGCAAGGGCTATTGATGCTACATGTTTAAAAAAATATAGCTTGGTGTACTACAATAAAGAAATCAGACTTGCTTGTAATAGTACAGTTACATCATCTGATTGCATTTTATACCAAAAGAACACATTTTGCATTGTTTTACTTTATAATGACATTTTTTTCCTGAAGAATACAATAATACATAAACTCAGACAAGGCTGACTTTCTGTGTTATTTTGATCAAAGTTCTTTATTTCTTCAGAAAACATAATGAATCATGGCAACATTCTTTTTGAAGTATTTGGTCATTGATACACATAGCTGCATTAACTGGCATTTGTAGCTTTAGCATTTAAAGATTATACACAAACACACTTAGCCCTTATATGAAAATGTCAGATATAAAGAAAAGTGTAATCTGTGGCGTATTTTCTTACTCTTAGTAAACGCAATTGAGAATTCTGTGACTACTTCATTATGTACACTTATTTATATAAATGAGTATTACTAGATAGTACTCAAGAGAAGGGACTTATGTTCTCTCTTACCTTTACTCTCCCTTTCTGACACTCTGCCCTTTCTCTCTGGCAAATCTCAAGAAACCTTCCTTATTCATTCCAAAAAGCTGAGACCCATTCTTGGTTACAGACAGTGGATACTAATATTATACTTCTGCTAATTTCAATTGCCTTTTCAGAGGGTAAATTGTGCGTCAGGAGTTTCCATACTTAATGCTCTCTCTCCATTATAGATAAGGAGAAAGCAGCCTTCTCTTATATACATAAAGCCTAATTTCCAATATTTATCCTTATTAAATACCTGAAAACTCAATGTTTAAACAGAAACATATTTAAAATGTAAAATATTTAATCTTAAAATTTTATGTTTTATAGAATTCCTAAAACATCTATAGTATTTAAAAAATTTAGATTATGTAGAATGTTAGAATTCAAAGTAAAAATCTGCCTACTGCTTTTAAAAACCAATTGTTCTTACTATTAAAATTAAGCCCAGTATACTATTGTGGAATTGTGAGTTGATAAAGCAAAGTTTACTCTAACATAGTTTATTATTAGTGTATTGAATAATAATCAGGTATGCCTTGTAAAATACTGCATCATTACTTTTATGGAGTGACCTATACACAGTATATTTTCTGTGTTTATAAATATCTTTAAGTTTGATCATTAAATTTGTATTTTAAAATGAGTGGGATTCTGTCTAACCATAGTGATGACAATTTTGTAACTAGTTTTTAATATGTTTCAATATTATATTTTCTAATTTACTAATATTTTCTAATTTATGTTTTTATATACAGTTTTAAATACTGTTTAATATATGTAACATTTTTATTTTATATATTTTATTGAAGTATAATTGACTTTCAATGTTTCAGGTGCACAGCAAGGTGATTCAGTTATACAAATACACATATATTATTTTTCAAATTATTTTCCATCATAGGTTATTAGAAAATATTGACTATAGGTCCCTGTGCTCTACAGTAAACCTCTGTTGCTTGTTGCATATCTATTTTATAATTTGAAATCTAGCATTCTATTCATACAAAGTCAAACAAGTGGAATCAAATGTCATAAGTTTCCAGTTGGGCAAAAAGTCATAAGTTTTGTAAAATATATATAAATTTACATATATATATGCATACAAAAGTTTTTCTGCTACACTTGATAAAGGCTTGAGAAAGAATAAAAAAAAAAGGAGGAGAAATTGGAAAATGTAAGTGAAATGGGAGCATATTTCACTAAACTTTTTTTAATTCATTTCTACTTTCTACTATTTTTCTCCTTCACCTTTGGCCATCAATTGATTACTAAACTTATGTGAACTACATTTTTCCAAGAAATATCAGAAATTATTTTTAATTGTTTCCCCTGATGTTTGTCATATGAATATAATTGGATTTTGCAGTTTTTCAGAATGGATTTTAATAAAGAAACAGAATGTAGTGATACATATGAGGTTATGTTGACATTAAATTACATCTTGGTTTTGGTTTTTTAATTTTTAATAACAGATTATGTTTGAAGATTATGTTTCCTGATAAATAATCAATCACTCAATGAATCATTGAATAAATTATTTAATTCAGATTTTTACCTAAATGAAAAAGTTTAAGTAATTAAGAAATAAAAGCATTATTTTGAATTTGCAACAATGGTGGTTTTTCAAATGGGTAGAATACTTTAGCACTGAGTTTTGCAAAATATGCAATATGTAATGTATGAGTATGTCATCAAACATTTTGATAATTTTTAATGGTTCTGTGGCTTCAAAAGCAATTATTTTAATGGTTCAAATAAAAAATTAAAAAAAGAATACTATGTGACAGGTAAATTTCACGAAGTTTAAATTTCAGTGTTTCTTTTTTGTTTAATTGGACCACAGCCATGGGCTTCCTTCATAGCTCAGCTGGTGAAGAATCCACCTGCAATTCAGGAGACCCTGGTTCGATACCTGGGTCAGGAAGATCAGCTGGAGCAGGGATAGGCTACCCACTCCAGTACTCTTTGGCTTTCCTTGTGGATCAGGTGGTAAAGAATCTGCCTGGAATGCGGGAGACCTGGGTTTGTTCCCTGGGTTGGGAAGATCCCTTGGAGAAGGGAATGGCTACACACGCCAGTATTCTGGCCTGGAGAATTCCATGGACTATACAGTCAAAAAGAGTCAGACACAACCGAGTGACTTTCAGTTTCACTTAAGTCTTTAAAGATATGATACCTATAGATACAGTGCTGTTAAACATGACATAATCATTTCCATTTAAAAACATTTCATTTTAGAAGTTAGGCATTCTGTAATGTAAAAATATAATGCATTAATATGATCACGTCTGAAAAGAGTTACATGCAGTATTAGCCATGTTAAATAGGTATTAACAATAAAAAGCTAACATAAAAAAATGATACCTTCGTCAAATCATGCATATTTTATTTACTTCTTTATGGCTGCACAGGGTCTTAGTTGCTGAGCGTGCCAGCTTTCTCTAGTTGCGCCAGTGGGGCTACTCTCTAATTGGGGAGCACAGGCGTTAGCAATCGCAGCACGTGGGCTCGGCACCTGCAGTGCCCCAGCTCCAGAGCCTGCAGGCTTCAGTGGTTGCAGCACAAGGGCTCAGCAGTGGTGGTGCGCAAGCTTAGTTGCCACGTGGCACCTGGGATCTTCCTGGAACAAGGAGCAAACTCCGCATTGGCATGTGGATTCTTAACCACTGGACCACCAGGGAAGTCCAAATGATGCATCTTTTTGAAAAATGCAAATATTTATTATTTGTCATTGAGCAGCATTTAAGCGGAAGACATGTTAGGCAAAAATCTTGAAGTCTTATCTTTTTTTTTTGTTCCCGTATAGTCTCAGATTGTATGTAACCCTTTCCTTAACATCACTAAATATCTCTGCTCTCTTATTCTCCTGTTTCTATCATTTTGCCAAACTAAAACATATTATTCTGCAAGTTGCAGCTAGTAAACAGTATAACTTCAATCATTTTACTTGATTTCCTTTTTAAAATTTATTTCCTTTTAATTGAAGGATAATGGCTAAGCAACAGTGTATTGGTTTCTGCCATAGATCAACATGAATCAGCCGTAGTCGTTTTAAACCAAAGGCCTTTTTTTGTCATTGTTCAGTCCCTATGTTATATACGACTCTGTCTCATGGACTGTATCACACAAGACTCTCTGTCCTCCACTATCTTCTGGAGTTTCAAATTCATGTCCATTGACTCAGTGATGCTATCTAACCTTCTCATACTCTGCTGCCCCTTCTCCTTTTACCTTCAGTCTCTCCCAGCACCAAGGTCTTTTCAAATGAGTCAACTCTTTTCATCAAGTGGCCAAAGTATTGGAGCTTCAGCTTCATCATCAGTCTTTCCAATGAATATTCAGGGTTGATTCCTTTTAAGATTGACTGGTTTGATTTCCTTGCTGTCCAATGGACACGCAAGAGTCTTCTCCAGCACCACAGTTAAAAAGCATCAATTTTTAGGCACTCAGCCTTCTTTATGGTCCAACTCTCACATCCATACATGACTACTAGAAAAACCATAGCTTTGGCTATATGGACTTTTGTTGGCAAAGTGATGTCTCTGCTTTTTAAAATGCTGTCTAGGTTTGCCATAGCTTTCCTTCCAAGGAGCAAGTATCCAAAAGGCTGTATGTGTCACTGAAATAATATTGGGCATCAGTGAGGCACAGGGATTTTGTGTGTTTGTGAAGTCAGCTAGCAATAGCTTAAAATTGCATGATATTAAAGTGGACTAGGTTTGCTTTTTTTTTGTTAAGAGTGATGGAAACATGTGGTAATAAGCTTAAGTATCTCAATTTTAAATATCCCTCTGAGTTAAAAGCTATATGTACTGAGACACAGAATTCGAAAACAAAGCATTTTGTATCCTTAAACATTGACTTCTTCTAATATTAAACATTGTTTCTCATTCTTAATGCTGTTTTGAGACATACTGAAGAGCATCACTATACTTTTTATTTCCACCAGTGGGCCATAAAATTTCCTAAAAAGAAATACAATGTTATTCTACATTTTATTTTCAAATGTAAGTACAGCTATATTTCTCTTTCCATTCTGTGAAGTCACAATCCATTTTACTCTTCAAATTCATGAGATTCAAATGTGAAAACTACATCATGATAAATTATTAGAAAGTTAATATTTATTATTCAATTTAGAATAAAGAATTTATAGTTTAAAGGATTTCTGTCAGTTTTTTTATGAGTTGATAAAATGATAAGTACCTGAAGATTCCCTGGAGTAAGAAATGGCTACCCACTCCAGTATTCCTGCCTGGAAAATTACATGTACGGAGAGCCTGGTGGGTTATAGTACATGGAATCACACAGCGTTAGACACAACTGAAGTGACTAAGCAGGCATGCATACACCTGAAGGTTAAAATATCTGTAATGTCTAATTCTATATTTCTTATCCTTTTGAAACTAAAACTCTATATTATTATTCACTGTAACACATAGAAGCCAGTTGCTACAGTATAAAATATGTTTGGTTTTCTATTATGACTGAAAATAGATGGTGGAAATGTAATTAAGAAAAATATAAAACAACCTTTATTTATTTTGTTTTTAAAATTTCCAAATACAACAGATTGCTTGCATTGCTTCAGTCCATATAATAAAAAAACTAAACATGTCCATAAATAAATTCAATATAAGTAAAACTATAGCAATATTTTCTAGCTACATATTTCAGATAATTTAATAAGTTAGGACAAAGCTGTGAAGAACTAAAGAAAAAATAAATTTTTTGGACAATAATAGAGTTTTACCAGGTTAGTAAGTTGAAAGTGGTACAAATTAAGACAACCACAATAGTTTTGATAAATATAGGTGATAAAATCAGTGAATATGTATAATAAAACTGTAAAATAAAAAGTACTAATTTCTAATTTACATCACTACATATATGTTGGTATATACACAGATTAAAGTGAATGCCTGTAAACATATCAATGCTTACATTTAGAGTGAATGAGTTACTATGTCCTCCAACAGAGAATATTTTCAGATAAAAAGGAAATAATAATGTTTTACAAATTTTAAATGAAAGAAAATTAGTCTATTAAGGCTTGATAGTAAATGTTCTAGATCATAAACAAATATGAAGCATCTCTGCTTTCATTACCTAAAGATAAATTACTTTCTCTAAATTATTACTGCATTTGGTTGTTGATTTAATTTCTTCCCATATGATTCCTCTCATTATCTGGTTTGTCTGCCTCTCCCTCATGTCAGAAAAAATCTACATCTGAACTTTCTCCTTCTGTTATTCTTAAGTACATAAAAAGCATATTTAGATTGGTAGAACGCACACACATATACACACATTGACTATATTTCTTACAGATAGGACTGCTCATACATACACTCTTCATTTATATACACATACTTATCTGTATGTACTCAAGTTCCTCCCCTCAAGACTACTGTCTATATCTGAATCCATTAATCATTTCTGATTTTAGGCTTAGGGGAAGTCGTAGTTCTCTTGTTAAATATCAATATATCTAATTAAGATATTGTATCCCACACATTCTACCTTTCTGCAGACAGACATTTTTTTTTTTTGCTACTTTTCAAATCCTAACATATCTGAAGTATATATACCCAATATGGTGCTGAGTAAAAGTGATTTCTACACAGTGTTACATAATCCTTTAAAATAGTTTACTGCTTCCTTTCAATACATTCTCAATTGATTTAATGTATATACACTCATGTTTTATACTCATATAAACTCATTGATTTATTACTCATCTGAAATTATTTTGGCTTTTCATCTGTGCCAGCTAAGGAGTATAAAAGCATTTTTGTAATTTTTAAGGTGAATGTAATTAGAATTAAAAGTAACTATAGCTCCCAGGAAGCATCACTATGAACAAAGCTAGTGGAGGCGACTGAATTCCATTGAGCTACTTCTAATCCTAAAAGATGACGCTGTGAAAGTGCTGCACTCAATATGCCAGCAAATTTGGAAAACTCAGCAGTGGCCACAGGACTGGAAAATGTCAGTTTTCATTCCAATCCCAAAGAAAGGCAATGCCAAAGAACGCTCAAACTACCGCACAATTTAATTCATCTCACATGCTAGCAAAGTAATGCTCAAAATTCTCCAAGCCAGGCTTCAACAGTATATGAACTATAAACTTCCAGATGTTCAAGCTGGATTTAGAAAAGGCAGAGGAACCAGAGATCAAATTGCCAACATCCACTGGATCATCAAAAAAGCAAGACAGTTCCAGAGAAATATCTACTTCTGCTTTATTGACTAAGCCAAAGTCTTTGACTGTGTGGATCACAACAAACTGTGGAAAATTCTTAAAGAGATGGGAATACCAGACCACCTGACCTGCCTCCTGAGAAACCTGTATGCAGGTTAGGAAGCAACAGTTAGAACTAGACATGGAACAACAGACTGGTTTCAAATAGGAAAAGGAGTACGTCAAGGCTGTATATTGTCACCCTGCTTATTTAACTTATATGCAGACTACATCATGAGAAACGCTGGGCTGGAGGAAGGACAAGCTGAAATCAAGATTGCCAGGAGAAATATCAATAACCTCAGATATGCAGATGACACCACACTTATGGCAGAAAGCCAAGAAGAACTAAAGAGCCTCTTGATGAAAGTGAAAGAAGAGAATGAAAAAGATGGCTTAAAGCTCAACATTCAGAAAACTAAGATCATGGCATCCAGTCCATCACTTCATGGCAGATAGATGGGAAACACTGGAAACAGTAACAGACTTTCTTTCTGGCAGCTCCAAAATCACTACAGATGGTGATTGCAGCCATAAATTAAAAGATGCCCCTTGAAAGAAAAGCTATAACCAATCTAAACAGCATACTAAAATGCAGAGACAGAAATCAGTCCTGAAGATTCATTGGTAGGACTGATGTTGAAGCTGCAACTCCAATACTTCGGCCACCTGATGTGAAGAACTGACTCATTTGAAAAGACCCTGATGCTGGGAAAGATTGAGGGCAGGAGGAGAAGCGGACGACAGAGGATGAGATGGTTGGATGGCATTACCGACTCGATCATGAGTTTGAGCGTGCTCCAGGAGTTGGTGGTGAACAGGGAAGCCTGGCGTGCTGCAGTCCATGGGGTCACAAAGAGTTGGACACAACTGCTGACTTTACGGTTGAAAATGATTTAATCATTTTCCCATATATTTTTTTTTTGTTCCAGATGCAAACTAGGATACCATACCACATTCAGTTTTCATGTCTCCTTCATCTCTTCCAATCTGCGACAGTGTCTGTCTTTCCTTGTTTTTCATGATCTTGACGCTTTTGAAGAGTCCTTAGATCTCTCTCTGTTCATTTGAGAAATCATAGGAAAACTGTGTTTTAATCTACTTAAGTAACATTTGTTCTACCAATAAATGTTATAGATTTTGTGATTTTTTTCATAATAATTAAAAAAATTGAAGTCATTCATTAGGTTAAAAATGTTTTACCATATATTTAATTTCATGTCTCTGTGAGATGTCCTTTATCTCTTGCCAGGAAATTATCATTTTGCCATCTCAAGTCTAAGTACAGAATACTAAATCAGTTTCATCCTCACCATCTAATTAACCAACTGTTCAACTGCATATTGCCATTTCTCTTCCAACATCTCAAATTTCAACTAGAATAAAAATTAACAATTTATATTCTCAAAATTTCCCAATGTCTTATGCTCAAGTTCTTTCAAAATGTTTTATTTATAGAGATGTCAAAATTGTATAGCTGTATAACTAATACCTGTTAATTTCTATAAAGTCATTGTTGAGTTATTTTCTCTTCTATGACAGAAGTCATTATTCTATTGTCATATATTTTGAATAGGTAAGCACTTTTTCTTTAGTGGGTGGAGTTTTATTGAGTATAGTAAACAATGTAAATATATATTCGAGCAGTATATATAAAGAGAGATACACTTTTATACAATACTCAACTTAGGAAATTTTAAATACCTATCTATAGAAGATTTAAGTTATTTTTAATATTCCACCTATTCTGATTTTATTTATAAGTTTTTAACTTCATGAAAAGTGTGTTCACAAGGTTGGCAAAATGAGCTTAAAAACACAGGTTAAAAAATATACTCAACTAAATAAATACATTTTCTGCAAAGATTACCTTTTCTGAGTGTTTAAATCTGTAAATAAAGTTGTTGAAATGTTTCATTCATGTTTCTGGCATTAACACTGATACAGACTTCAAATTAAATGCTTCAATAAACAAAGGTCTAATTATTTTACCTGATTGCATATTCAAATAATACTTTTTATATTATTAAATTTTCACTATCCATCTTTCTTTCATAATTCATTGTGTAATGCATACAGGTATCAACATAAAAGCAAATCAATAGATTAGGAAAATACATATTTTATTCATGCTATTTTTTGCTTAAATGTGAATCTCATAATGCAACCATTGCATCACCACTCTGTTATTACAGAAAATTTTCATCACCATTGGAAGAAAATATGTATCTACTAGCAGTCATTGCCTCTTCCTTCTTTTCTTCTTTCCCTGAAAACCATTACGATATGCTGCTTTCAGGGAAATGCCAATTTTGACTTTATGCATAAATGGGATCACAGAATAAGCCTTTTCAATAACTTTTATGTTAAAAGATTCAACCATGCTATGGCATATATCCACACTCCACTTTTAAGTTTGAATATTGTTCTAGTGTACAGATATACTATTAATATATTTTGTCTTTTCATCAGTTAATACATATTTGGGCTGCTTCCATTTTTTGGTTACCATGAATAATGCTGCCATAAATATTGAAGTACAAGTTCTTATATGAACACCTTTTCAATTTTGAGAGTATATATGTAGTAGTTGAATTGTCAAATCATACTAACTCTATGTTTAACTTATTGACCAATGTACAAATTCAGTGATTTTTCTCATCTGTCTGCTCAAATCTGTTTCTTTAGTAAGTTTTTTTAAAAAAAAAACTTTAGCAATTAAACTTTATAACATCCAGAATTTCTCTTTGGTTCTCTGTTATCTCTTTGTTGATGTTCTCCATTTGTTTAGACACTATTCTCATTCTTTAATTATTTGGATGTATTTTCTTTTGTTCTTTAGCATATTCTAAAAATTTGATTTTAAAAATTTGTCCAGTGATTCTTATGCTTCAACATACTCAAGGACAGTTTCAGTTGACTGCCATTTTTCTCCTATGTATGAGCCTGCATATCTTGTTTGTTTGCTTGTCTGGATATATTTCTTAATTTTTGATTGAAAACTGTACATGTAAATAATATAAAGTGGCAACGCTGTAAATTATATTCTTTCTCCTCTCCAGAGTGGCTGTTTGTTGTTTGTTTCTGGATATGATTCTGTGTTTTTTGTCATTCATGGACACTGATGTGTTTGATTGGTTAGCTTAGGGGTCAGCTAATGTTTCCACAGAAATTTTCTTAAATGCCTGAAATCAGTAATTCAACTAATCCTCGCTGAGGGGTTCTGTACTGTACTTGTGTGTGTCTTTACACTTCACCAGGAATTTTCTTTACCTTAGCCTTTACTTCTTAATTGAGCAGAGCCTCCAGTTTTTATCTATAGATAAATTTTATCTTCTTCAGTCTTTCATAAGCTTGCGCTCTCCTATGTGCACATGGTCCCATGACTGCAAGTGACCTTCCAGATTCTCAGGAATATTACATTGCATTTCTAAGCCCTTATAAACATTTCATTCTCCACCTCTACCTTTCAAGTTTGTCTATAATTTGCCATAGAAGCTATCCACTGCTCTAGGAAGCCACAGAATATTTGACTTCAATTGTTATTGATAATTATCTCATGGAATATGTTTTTGAACTGGGTAAATTCTGAGTCGGGTCAAATAAATCAGCTGAAAAATCAGCAAGTGGTTTTTCCCAGGAAATTTAAAATAATGACAATTACCTGAGAATGAGGCCTTGAAAAAAGTTTCAATCACATTCTGACACCCTCACTTGGCTGCCAGGCTACAGCCTTTTATCTTGGGACTAATAAAACTATCTTGTTAGTTTTTAAAGCTACTGCACAACCTGGTAAAAATAAGAATGTTGCTGCTGCTGCTGCTGCTAAGTCCCTTTAGTTGTGTCCAACTCTGTGCGACCCCATAGAGGGCAGCCCACTAGGCTCCCCTGTCCCTGGGATTCTCCAGGCAAGAACCTGGAGTAGGTTGCCATTGCCTTCTCCAATGCATGAAAGTGAAAAGTGAAAGTGAAATCGCTTCAGTCGAGTCCGACTCTTCCTGACCCCATGGACTGCAGCCTACCAGGCTCCTCCGTCCATGGGATTTTCCAGGCAAGAGTACTGGAGTGTGTTGCCATTGCCTTCTCTGAAAAATAAGATTAGAGTCATTAAAATGCTACAAACCGTGCTGTTCTTACAGAGATTCAGCCATTTTCTTGAACTAAAAGCTTCACATTGCTGCATGCCTCTTGCCAATTTTCAGAAGTCCGAAAAAGTTAATTCTGAAAATTCTGTGCAGAATTGTCATTGATTTTATGGAGAGAATTTCTAGCGGTCTTCACTCTGCCATTTCCTAGCTATTACTTCACAGTATTACTTTAAAGTGTCAATACAACTTACATGTCAGCTTTCAGTAGGTATACATTACTACTACCTACATGATAAGAAAATTCAAGTTGTAATAAGGCATATTATTTTTAAAAATGCTTATAACATTTATCTAAACTGATTTTCTAGTTTTATAAACCTTTATTACAAAATAAAACTTTGCAAGTATTAAAACCATATCTACTAAATGTATATAGAATCCAATGTTAGTGAGAAAATTGGGCAATTTTACATTTTACTGATATGGAAAATAGTGGTAGATAATTCAGAGTTCAAGTGTTGGATGAACACACACACAAAATAAACTATTTGTTTTGGAAATCATATTAGATCTGGAAAGAACAGACTGGAAAGAGACCAGAAGATTTGAGTTGTTCAAGAAATAATATTAGTACTCACTATAATGTCTGAACTTCCTAAATTATATCTCTTCATTCCTGCTTGTTGAAGAGGTGGTGGCACAAGTAATTTTTCATTCCTACCTCTTTCACAGCTAAAGTCACGTCAGTAAACTGCTGCTGCTGCTGCTAAGTCGCTCAGTCGTGTCCGGCTCTGTGCGACCCCATTGACGGCAGCCGACCAGGCTCCCCTGTCCCTGGGATTCTCCAGGCAAGAACACTGGAGTGGGCTGCCATTTCAGTCTCCAATGGATAAAAGTGAAAAGTGAAAGTGATGTCTCAGTCATGTCTGACTCCTAGCGACCCCATGGACTGCAGCCTACCAGGCTCCTCCGTCCATAAGATTTTCCAGGCAAGGGTACTGGCATGGGTTCCCATTGCCTTCTCCACAGTAACCTGTTTGGAAGCAATTAATTCTTTCTCATGCATGTCCCCCAAATTACTGAGCTGTTGATCAAGCCCTTTAACATGACATTGCTTAGGTCTCTCAATCTTGCCATTATTGCATGTAATATTCAATATTCCGACCTGTCTTCTCACTTGTGTCAGAGTAAGACTTTTCAATCTTCTTCCTTAAGTAGCAATAATCTATATGCATAGATGGACAAACTGAGGATTTTGCAAAGTTTTATTATTTTTCAAAAATAATTCCTCCAGAACACCTCAGGCAGGCCATAAAGAAATTCTTTAGATAGTAACATAACATTTATGCTCTCCTGTCAAATTACATAACAGGGTCTACCAGCCCCTTTAAGACACTGTTAGAGACTAGAAAATGCTGCGTGTAATACAGTAACAACAGAAGAACACACCAGTTAGAATACGGCATCTCCCGATGATTTTTCATGAGCAAGTATATCAAAACAGATACAATTGTGTTTTTTTTTTTCTTCCTTTCCTTCTTTCCCTGCTATGTCCAAACACCTCTGCTGTAATTCTGTTTGAGGGAATTGAGGACGAAGAAATCTTCCTCTACCCGTCTTGGTTCTTTTCGTTGGTCTAAGCATATATTGACATGAGACAGACTAACAAGAAAATCAAACAGAAGTTTGCTCAGTGGTAAAGAATCTGCCTGTCAGTGCAGGAGACACTGGAGATGCAGGTTTGATCCCTAGGTCAGAAAGATCCTCTGGAGGAGAAAATTTCAACCCACTCCAATTTTCTTGCCTGGACAATTCCATGGACAGATGAGCCTGGCGGGCTATAGTCCATGGGGGCTCATAGAGTTAGAGGCTACTGATACAAACGAGCATGCCTGGGCACACGTGGGAAAGACCCAAGAAAATTATGAACTCATCAAAATGGCTGAAACCCTCAGCTTAGGTACCATCTTCAGCTAAAGGTAGTGGTGGGAATACTGGTTTGGGATGTTAAAGGGGAGGAGGCCAACTGCCATGAAGTTGGAAAAGCAAATGTTTGATAAACAAAGTTTTCTGGACCGCACAGAGACAATGGGACAGAGAAAGGAATGTTGACAGACTTTTCTGGGTTCCTCCCTGTTCACAAACATGTTCATGCTATAGTTATCTATGAAATAGCTCCCAGTCTGAAACAGGTGCTTTATCTACATTTATTAGGCAGGTAGGGGGAAGGTCAGGAAGTTTCTTCCTGAGTCTTTGTGGCCTTGATTTTTCAGCTCAGAATATTCTTCATGTTAAGGAGACATTTTGGGGCAGCAAGTTTTACTCCCCTACAAGGGTAACTAATTATTGTTTCTGTTGTTGGTGTTAATCCCAGAATTCTAATGTCTCTGTTGAGGCAGAGCTATTTATGTCCCCAGTAATTGCCCACGGCTTTTACAAAATAGTTTCTTTGCAATCATTATGAAAACCAACCCTCCTTTGAACTCTGTCATTGGCAGAATAAATGCTTGTAAAAATATGTCCATTTCCTAATTCACAGACCTTTTGAATCTATTAAAGTTACATGTCAAAAAGTAATTAAATTTGAAGAGGGAATTAAGGTCGCTGTATTTGCTGATCTTGATAGATGTAAATTATACTTATTGACAACTACTGCCTGTGAGACAGCCTGTCAGATAGCTATGAGGAATTGTTCCAAAGAGGTAAAGAAAGAGCCAGGATATAGAAGAGCTTTTGCTGAAAAACAAAACAAAACAAAAAATGTAGTAAAGACTATCAAAACACTACTACTAATCACAAAAACTCCCAGACATCTCAGGTTAATTACTTTTGCTGCTTTTCTCTCTATGGGAGGATGCAAGAATCTGGGAGCAGTGAAATTATTCCTGTGATAGGTATCTTAACTCCTGTGACCACCGTCGCACCTTGGGAGAGAGCCGCCTACCCTGGCTAATGGCTTGAAGGCAGGCAACCTTCCTTGTTTGCTGGAATGGCAGGTAACGTTCTTTGTTTACTAAAATGGCAAGCAATATTCTTTGTCCACAGACCATTTTAATCCCATTAGTTCTGGGAAACAGAAGAGTGAGTCTGAGAATTATAAAAAGAATCATCGTTTATGACCTTGATGATGAAGGAAGGAAGCCTTGAGGCAAAGAGTGTCGAATATTCTAACAGCTATGAATAGCCTTCAACTGACAACCAGAAACTAGATAGGGACATAGGTACTACATCTTGAAGCAACTGAATTCTGACAAGCTTAATAAAAAGAAAACCGATGTCTCCCTAAGTCTTTAGAAAAAATCTATCCCTCTCTATACCTTGTTTTTAGCTGAGTGAGACTTAGGTAAGACTTCTGACATACAGAACTACGAGACAATGCATTTATTGTTTTTAGCCACTAAATTTGTGTTAATGTCTTCTCAAAGCAATAGAAATCTAAATCAAACCCAGACATAAATCGCTAGTCTGAACGGAAAGATAAAATGGATCTGTTGTCCCATTTCTCTCTTCTCTATCAGTGTAAAACCTCCTTTATTTAATCTGAGTAAATCAGTTCCTCAGATGTGTCCATTGCCTAGTCCTACCACTGGACATAGCTTTGAATCCCCCTATGTTCTTTCCTATGTAACAGTGTTAGGGAGAAGAAGCCAAACTTGATTCCATGTTGAAAACCGTTTCTTTGACTTGCTTTTAATTGCTTTTGTTATTATATGTTGTTATTAAGTTGCTCAGTCCTGTCTGACTCTTTGAGACCCCATCAACAGCCACACACCAGCCTTCCCTGTCCTTTACTATATCTCCTGGAGTTTACTCAAACTCATGTCCATTGAGTCAATGATGCCATTCAACCATCTCATCCTCTGTTGCCCCCTTCTCATCTGCTCTAATCTTTCCCAGCATCAGGGTCTTTTTCAATGAGTCAGCTCTTTGCATCAAGTGGCCAAAGCACTGAAGCTTCAGCTTTAGTATCAGTCTTTCCAGTGAATATTCAGGGTTGGTTTCCTTTAGGATTCACTGGTTTGATCTCCTGGCAGTCCATGGGACTCTCAAGAGTCTTCTCCAGCACCCCAATTCAAAAGCATCAGTTCTTTGACACTCAGTCTTCTTTATGGTCCAACTCTCCAATGTGTACATGAGTGCTGAGAAAATCATAACTTTGACTATGTGGACCTTAGTCAGCCAAGTGATGTCTCTGCTTTTAAATATGCTGTCTAAGTTTGTCATAGCTTTCTTCCAAAGAGCAAAAGTCTTTTAATTTCATGGCTTCTGTCACTGCAGTGATTTTGGAGCCCAAGAAAATCTGTCACTGTTTCCATTTATTCCCCATCTATTTGCCATGAAGTGATGGGACCAGATGCCATGATCTTAGTTTTTTTGAATGCTGAGTTTTAGTGTTTTAAAAAATAAGTTTTTTGAATGTTGAATTTTACTATTATAATCATACATAATAGCCCGCTGGAGAAGACCCTGCCCCTCTGCCTTTATTCAGTTCAAAGAGAGGTAATCTGACCCTGCCCACCTGTGAACAGCTACAACAAAAAGAAGAGATTAACACACCCTTTCCAAAGGCTGGCCCTTCCTAGAGATGTTTTGCAAGTCTGAAAACCCTTTTATTTTACTTCCTCATTGCCTCTCCTTCTCTATTCTACCTTTTGACTTTATTTCCTTATTTCCTCTCTCTCTTTGACTCCTGAAAACAATCTGGCTTTCAAAGCTCCACAGGGTGGTCTTTGAGACATTACTTTGCCATCTTCTTGGTTACTGTTTTCCAAATAAGGTCATATTCCTTGCCTCAAAACCTCATCTCCTGGAATTATTGACCTATCATGCAGGGAACAGAGTAAGCTTGGACTAGGTAGCAACTTTCTAATATGGAAAGTGGGTCCTCAGTTTTGCCTACTCATTTCTTAACTATAATTTTTATACTTCATGGAAAAGTCTGTCAGTTCAGTTCAGTCACTCAGTCCTGTCTGATTCTTTGCAACCTCACAGACTACTGGTTGGCAGGGTTCCCTGTCCATTACTAACTCCCGGAGCTACTGCAGGAAAAGTCTGTACATTTTACTTATTGGTAACTACAACAAAAGTCTGTATAGCTTTTGTTGCTAAATGGCTTCCAGACTAATCTTTTACTGGTGACTCTAATTTAGTTTTGCTCAGCACATACATAGTTTAAAGAAATTTAGCATTTTTTGACACACAGGCACAGGAAGATAAAAGAGTCTTAATGTGAGTTAAATGTTAGCATTTGCACCTATTTCCAAGCAGAGAAAATAAAATAACTATATTCAACATTGAGAGTTCCTCTGCTTCTTAATCTCAAAAGATATTTTAAATGGATATATTTATTTATAATATAAAAATACATATTTTCTTACCCAAATGAACTCAATAGCCGTTATATCATGTGAATATTCTAAACTGGTCACGATTCAATGAAAAAAAGTGATTACTTGATTCTAAGGGCATTTCAGGTCTAAAAGAATTTATAAGGATATTCTTAAAATTATGGCATTTTAACAACATTGTCAATTCTTGAAATTACATCATTCACAGAATCTTCTTTTTGAATGTGTTTCTGAGTTGCTGAGTCATGTCCAACTCTTTGCAATCCCACTGATTGTAGCCTGCAAAGCTCCTGTGTCCATGGAATTCTCCAGGGTAGAATACCAGAGTGAGTAATCATTCCCTTCTCCAGGGGAGCTTCCCTACCCTGGGACTGAACTCAGGCCTCCTGAATTACAGGCAGGTTCTTAACTGTCTGAGGTACCAGGGAAGCTCTCATAGAAACGTAGTTGTATTCATTTCAAGCATAGAGCTTAAATTGTTAAATGCTATGTATCAGGTACTGAAACAACTTAAATTTATGTAGTATGAAAAACACAGGAAGCTGTGCTCAGTTTCCCCATTACTGATTATATTAAAATCTGAGAGGAGAGATAAATTGAAGAAATAGTTGTTTGTTTGTTTTTTAAAGAAAACACGGAATTTGATGTTCTGGAAAATTATCTGCCAATTCATGTTGCAAAAAAGAGAAAACTGTGCTAAAAAGAATTTTTCAAATATTGAGAATTAAGCCAACTTCTTCACTCTTCTCTTTCACTTTTATCAAGAAGCTGTTTAGTTTTTCTTCACTTTCTCCCTTAAGGGAGGTGTCATCTGCATATCTGAGGTTATTGATATTTCTGCTGGCAATCTTGAGTCCAGCTTGTGCTTCATCCAGCATGGCATTTCACATGATGTACTCTGCATTTAAGTTAAATAAGTAGGGTGACAATATACATCCTTGACATACTCCTGTCCCAACTTGGACAAGAGCCGTGAACTTCCAGATGTTCAAGCTGGACTTAGATCAGGGAGAGGAACTAGAGATCAAATAGCCAACATCTGTTGGATCATAGAAAAAGCAAGAGAGTTCCAGAAAAACATCTACTTCTGTTTTATTGACTGAACCAAAGTATACTGTGGGATCATGTAGTTTGACTGTGTGGATCAGAATAAACTGTAGAAAATTCTTAAAGAGATGGGAATACCAGAATATCTTAGGGAATACCTCCTGAGAAATCTGTATGCAGGTCAAGAAGCAACAGTTAGAACCAGACATGGAGCAACCAACTGGTTCCAAATTGGGAAAGGAGTACTTCAAGGCTGTATATTATCACCCTGCTTATCTAACTTATATATGCAGAGTACATCATGCAAAATGTCAGGCTGGATGAAGCACAAGCAGGAATCAAGATTGCTGGCAGAAATATCAATAACCTCAGCTACGCACATGACATTGCTCTTACGGCAGAAAGCTAAAGAGTCTCTTGATGAAAGTGAAAGAGGAGAGTGAAAAAGTTGGCTTAAAATTCAACATTCAAAAAACTAAAGATCATGGCATCCCGTCCCATCACTTCATGGCAAATAGATGGAGAAACAATGGAAACAGTGACAGACTTTATTTTCTTGGGCTCCAAAAATACTGCAGATGGGAACTGTAGCCATGAAATGAAAAGATGCTTGTTCCTTGGAAGAAAAGCTCTGACCAACCTAGACAGCATTTTAAAAAACAGAGATATTACTTTGCTGACAAAGGTCCATCTAGTCAAAGCTATGGTTTTTCCAGTAGTCATATATCAGTGTGAGAGTTGAACTATAAAGAAAGCTGAGCACGAAAGAATTGATGCTTTTGAATGTGGTGTTGGAGAAGACTCTTAAGAGTTCCTTGGACTGCAAGGACATCAAATCAGTCATCTTAAATTAAATCAGTCCTGCATATTCATTGGAGGGACTGATGCTGAAGTTGAAGCTCTAGTACTTTGGCCACCTGATGCAGAGAACTGAGTCATTGGAAAAGACCCTGATGCTCAGAAAGATTGAAGGCTGGAGTATAAGGGGATGACAGAGGATAAGATGGTTGGATGGCATCACAGACTTAATGGACATGAGTTTTAGCAAGCTCTGGGAGCTGGTGATGGACAAGGAGGCCTGGCATGCTGCAGTCTATGATGTCACAAAAGTCGGACATGACTGAGTGATTGAACTGACCTGAATTATGTAATAATAAACAGAAATATCAGAAACTCAAAATTTTGACATATTGAGAAATTTATAACATGATTTAGAAAAACTATCCAGTAATAAATATTTTGTAACGTGCAAAGTAATTATAAATATTTTTTTGGCAAAGGTTTTTATAAAATGTTTTGTAGACTCAAACTTGAAAAGTTTTATGAAGTGAATTAATCAGATAAGCAAGCATTTCTAAGCGGTATAACATTATTTCAGATGTAGCAAACAGTGATTGATAAAGTCATGCTGAGATAAATAATTTTCAAAATTTGAATTGCTCCATCTTCAGAATAGACTTCTATCTACATTGACTGTTTTAAAAAGTGTCTTAGGTTAATTTAACTCTTTAGAGAAGGCAAGATTTACCTATGATTCCTGAAAACTGTTTATTATTAACATATAGTTGAAAAAATAGTGCATGTATTCTATGAAAAAGTAGAATATCAGTTTACAGCCTCACATTTGTTTATTATAGTTTGATATTTATTTGAAAACATGACAGCATTCCTGTGTGTTTGCACTGATTGTGTTTGTTTTAAAAATTTGTAAGCATCCATGAAATCTGTATTTAAAAGGAGAGCATAACTCTTTTATTCCAATTTAAATTTCAGCAATGGACTAATTTGAATTCATACTAGAACCAGTGGCAGTCTGCCAAAGCTATGTGAATATTTAAAAATTTTTCTTGCTGTTGTTTCAACTTATATAGAATACAAATACACACAGAATGTGTGAGCATGTGCATATACAGTCTCTTTATGTGATATTTCATGATAATGTTTCAAAGGCTGAAAGAAACCAGCACATTTGAATCTCCTTTGTATTATAAAGAGTCCATTAAATGTATCTATGGTATCAAACTACTATCTATCTATATAATTATACATATGTATATGTATTTCAAGCTTTTGGAAAATATATTATAAATATCATATATACAAATATTCTATACATAGAGATTCACCTTTAACATATAGAATTGTATCATTTTATATTGAAATACATTATAGAATATAATTTTCATTATAACAATCACAGACTAGGAAACTAAGCCATAGAAATAATTTCTTCTAGCACACATAGATAAGTTTCTCTTTTAAACCTTTCAATAAACTATCAGTAATTATTTTCATTTTAGAGTTAACAAATTTTGAAGAGTCTGTAGAATGGTAACTTTTATGTATGATGTCTGCAAGGTCATAAATAAAGTAGAGCAGGCATTTGAATATATGTGTAATTCCAAATAGCATGCATGCCCTTTCCAACAAAAATATACCAAATGTAGTCTTTATGAACAATTATGCAAGCAATTAACACTTTAAAAAAAACACAACAAGGTTTATTTTTCCAATTAAAATAATATAGGCAATTGCATTAGTGAACTCCTTTACTACAGAGGACATATTTACAGAAGATCTGTAAAATTCTTATGATGGATTGATGCAAAAATTTATATATGAAAAAAAATTTAAGCTCCTTTCCAGCGTGCATAATACATATCACCAACTATTCATTACTCAAAAGATCTTTTTGCTCCTTTCATGTGGAAAATAATTGAAAAATCTTCTTGAGTATTTTTCAAAATGCACTCCTGCAAATTACCATTTGAGAATGAGACAATGTGTAGCAGCAATTGGTTCCACTATTAGCTCTGACTCAGGAAAAAGGAAAGATTGAGGTAATCGGCATAGTCCATCATGATGTGAACATAAGTGGTGCTGATCTTTATGTAGACTTGTGATTTGAAATGCACACGCAATTTTAAGTAGAAAATTGTCTTTAAAATATTACTATCATCACTGAAAATTTATATCAGGAAGAAAATAATGGACAAGACTTTTGTAAACATTACTTTTAACAATTTTTATGGACTGAATATTTATATGTGGCCCCCACCAAATCCACATGTTGAAATCCTGCTCCTCACTGTAAAGGTTTTAAGCAGTGGGACCTCTGAGAGGTAGTTAAGATTAACTGAATTCTTGGAGGTAGACTTCTCATAAATGGATTTAAAGCCCTTTTAAGAATCAGATAAGAGTTTGCTTCCTCTCTTTCTGCCACGTGAGAACACAAAGAGAAGTTAGCAGCCTGAAAACAGGAAGGTGGCTCTCATCAGAACCCAAGCACACTGGCACCTTGATTTCAGACTCCCAGACTCCAGAATTGTGAGAAATACATTTCTGTTGTTTATAAGTCATCCAGTCGATGGCACTTTGTTCTAGCGGCCCAAAATGACTAAGACAATAACTGTATTTTAGATTTTGCTTTGTGGGATTAATTTCAATACATTGACGTAGGCTAAAACTCATGGTGCATTTCTTCATGTTTTTCCTCTTTTTTTAAATCTCTTACATTTTACAGAACTGGACAAAACCTCATTTGTCTTTATTTTTCCGTTTTTAAAACATTATATAAATAATCTATGCAATTTTTGTATTAAGCTGATGTTTTCCACACAAACACACACACAAACCCCTACGTACAGGCCTCTGGGTATTCTACCCCTAAATCTGCTGAAGCAGCTGTGTTAGAAGACCTTTGAGATAGATATTTTATTTGTCCTAAAAGGAGATTTTCTTTTACATACAACTAACATTAACCTAAATAACCAAAGAACATTGATTGCTCAGAACTATAGTTAGAAAAAATATTTAATTAACTTTCAGAAGAGCATTACTGAAATGCCACTACCTGATCATTTGCTTCTTGAAAAAACTAAAAGGATATTGCCTTCTATAATACTTTTTTATGGTAGTGGCTCCAGTCTCCAAGATAGCCTCAAGATAACCCATTAAAGAAAATGTTTCCATTTAGTCCAGGAAGGCTAATGATAATTTTGAAATCCCAAACTCCCACTTGACATTCTTCAGCATTCTGAGAATAAACTGTTGTTTATTGTGTCCTAATAGGTAAATGGATTTTTTTTTTTTTTCAGAAGAGTTTTTTGGAAATGTCTTGACACAATAAAAATGGTAAAGCTCTAAGGAACTCTTTATCATTGAAGATGTAGCTTCTTTTGCCCAGATTTGTTGTTAACAATAGATACGTCAAGCTCAGAATATCTCCAGTTTTCTACCAATGTGTCCTTTTTTTTTTTTTTTTTTGCTTCAGAACTCTAATAAAGGATAACAAACTTGTTTGTTTTCATGCCTTCACAGTTTCCTTTGGTTTGTAAATGTTTCTCAATCCTTTCTTATTTCACATAACTTGTGCAATCTTAGGGAGTTCTGGCTGTGTATTTTGGAGAAGGTTTTTTCAAGTTAGATTTGTCTGATGCTTTCTGTTTGTGTAATTTCACAAAATGCCTTCAAGCTCACCATACATTTATTTTATCTGTCCTGCCAAGGCTACCAAGGAGTCCATCAAAAGCATCGTGTATTTCTGTTACACGGTTACTTAATTTCTCTCAGTTATGTTTATTTTATTGGGGGGGAGGTTGGCTTTTTATCTTACAATTTCCATATCTTTTCTGAAATTATCTGTTTCTGTGTGTTCCATTAGAGTCTTTAACATATAAATCATTGCTACCTAAAATTCTGTGCCTGGTAGTTCCCATAATTGTGTTGTATCTGTGTTTGATTGTCAAAATTGATTCATCTATTCAGAGTGTTTTTTGTTTTGGGTTTGGTATGCTTGGTAATTGTTGGATGGAAGTTGGAAATGTTGTATCAGATAATAGACACAGGGGACTTATTTTTAATGCTTGGGGAAGGGCACTATTTCCTTCTCCTGGGCCTTTAGTATGAGGATTAAGTGAATCTATTCAGGAGTCAGATTTCAGTAACTACAAATCAGTTTGTAGTTACTCTGATTACAGAGTTGGAATTTTTGTTGTTTTGTTCACTGAATACATCAGATTCCTGTAGTAATACATTTTTTTTTAATCTCCTTGATTAGCTTTGGGCTTTCCTTTGTTCTGCTTCCCCAAAAGTGCCTCTTTGTTGCAGCTTCCCTAATTTTTCCACTATTATCGATAGCTTTTCACTGGGACTTAGTAGGGTGCTGAAGGGGAAGGGTCAAGGGGAGAATTCTATGATGTTCCGATCTTCTTAGAACATCTCAAGCTTCAGCTTATGGGCCTGAGCTGACAAGACAGACTTCACAGGTTTTCTTTCCCTCCTCTAGGGATTGAGTTTCTTTTTTCTGGAATCTATCCACCTGCAGTTGAGGTCCTCCAGTGTTCACAGTCTACAGTTTAGGAGTTGTTCCCTCTGCAGATTAAATCCTTCGTTACCTGAGGGATATGAGAAAAATGAGTCCCAGCAGAATGTGGTTTTCCTGGTCATCCAACAGCTGCTGTGGCAATTCTGCCCAGAAGGATAAATTATTTGTTCCATAAATGACATAGGAATCACAGATTTACACAAATTTCAACAGTAGCTGTTTTTCCTCTCCACCAAGTAGCACCATGTAGGGGAGGGAGGTTATCTCTGAATTCTCTTCAGCCCTTCTTTTATGAGCCAGATGGATACTCGTCAAGTAAAAGTCTGCAAGTGGGCGGGAACTTCCCCATGTCTGTGAACAACAGGAGCTTCACAGTAAGTCACACTTAAACTTTAGCAATTTCTAAAACATTCTTGTAGGGACATTAAAATTTATGATTTTGTATATCATGTGGCATTTCCACAAGTACCTAAAGGCTCAGGTTTCCCCCTTGATTCACCATTCTCTGTGACTTAGGCTCTCAGATGGGTTCAACAAAAGCCATTGGTGTACAATTCACCTTCTGTCTTGTTGGGGGTATGGGAGAGTGAAGTGTTTCTAGTTCTATATTTTTGAGATGAATCCTGGTATCATAATGCTGATAAATGTTTACTGTATCTGTGAAGTCATTAGATAGCTAACAAGCTAATAAGAACTTGTGCAGTTAAGATCTTGAAAAGTAGGAAAAACCAAAATCGTGAGTATCATGCGGTATTGCTTTTCCCTTCTGGTGAATGATGAATGTGAAATGGTTAAGCCTTAGGGAAGAAAAAAAAGGAGAAATATAAGCTGCATCTATAGATAGTGGAAAGGAGGGTATAACTGACACTTTTTGGATAAAACCATGGTGGGCAAACATTAAGAGCAAGCATACATCAGAAATAGACCACTCTTCACAGGAATCAAAGCCCAGTTATAATTAATTTAAATTATGTTGATCTATGATTGCTTTTGCCTCCAGCCCAGCTGACAGCCTGAAGCAAAATTAAATCCTCAATGGGGAAACATAAGCCAGAGCTTTGAGTTACCTACATGATTTTTCATAAAGAAGAGCCATCTCTCCATCTGAATGACAGATCTATAAAAACACAGGGCTATCTCCAAAAATATGAACACAAAGTTGAACAGTAGAAAAAGATCAAAGAAAGATAATATGATACAATTATTAAATACAAATTTCAATATTATTGTACATAATACGCTCAAGGAAATGGAACATAAGATGGAGAAAGCAAGCAGAGAATCAGCAACTATAAAAATAAAGCAAACAAATATCCCAGAATTAAAAAAAAAATACAACGATTGAAATTAAGAATTCAGTGAATGAGTTTAAGAGGATTTGAGGGATCCTAAGAGAGAACTGGTGAACTGAAATACAGTTCAGAACAATATAAACATACTAAAGCACATAGGGATTAAAGGATGGGACCTAAAATAAGAGACTAACAGATGTACACAAACTGGGATGAAAGTCGTGTTATTCATGCAGTAGAAAAATAATTCCTGCAGTTTTGACAAGTGGGAGAGAAAGAAATTTTTAAGCATTTGTCAGGGAAAGCATACTAGTGATAAATGCAAATAAGTTTTTCCTATGTGAAATAACAATATTCACCTGTTGATTTTAAATAGATGGGGAGTTAAAATATATGCTAACAGCACAATGGTTAACAGAGAGATTAAAAAAAAAAAAAAGATTTGCAAGCTCTGATAAGCATTACTCGTCCCTGTATACATATTGCTAAATTCAAAATGATGGCTAAAATGTCAGTAAATTAAGTAAAACTTAATCTAGATTCACAGGGGCTGATGCCTCTTGATATAGTATAAATGGATGATGGTATATTCATCTTTATAATAAAAATCATATTAAAATCTCTACAGGTAATACTAAAAGTAAAGGAATGCTTAAGTAAATGCTAATGAAGGGGAAATATCTTCATAAAATTAAGGGATTATTAACACTGTGCTTATTTTTATAACATTATAGAAGACTTTAGTAAAGGTCTAGTTATTTTATCCAGAATCTCTCTAATCACAATTGTTCTAATATGACAAAAGTGAACACTAGGGTGAAGATCTATATTTTTCTCTTGTGAATAATAGGAATATCGACTGGCAATTTGTATTGAGCTGAAACAGTAAATAACATTTTATTTAGGAGGCATTAATCAAATGCAGTGTATCCACATTTGACTTGTACTTATATATGAGCTCCATGAATATTCAGACATTATTTTTAAATATGTAAATAACTGCAGTCCAATTGAATATGAAGTATCCCTAGGTAATATCTAAGACTTTAAATACAGCATTAAGTTTAAAAAGGGAAGATGTGGAATTTAACTTACTAAGAAGACTGATTTATGTAAAATATGATTGAGCCCTTGAATATTAAATATTTTTTTCTAACCAAAGTTTTCCATACTCTTTGCAGAATAGAACAGAAAATATATGTACGATAAAATGAAATACTGAGTCACGATGAAGCATTTTAAATCATTTAAAGCATTTTAAATCACCCCGACCATAGTCGTATGTATTTTTAATATTCTTAAAAATGTTTACTTTCTTTTCTTTTTAGTAAAACTTACCTTTCTAAAAGGATATGGAAAATCTCGTGGCTTTTCATGGGTCAAAACTTAATAACACCTTTCAAATATAGAAATAATAACTGGTCATTAGGCAAATACTTATAAAAAAGCTTATGGCAAATACTCCACAAATATTAGGGTGAAGGAAATATGGTATCATATACTTGTTTCCCTAAGCTATATAAACCACTGGAGAAAAAAGAGGAAGACATAAATTATAGTATTATTGAATAAATAATAGATGCCTTATGCTGAAAAGACTAAGGTCAAAAGAAAGAGGAATGGAGAAGAGTAACAGAGGGTGAGAGAAAATGTAGACAACAAAAATTATTTAAGATGTTCGTTAGAGAATTTGAGATTTCATATATCTGCTTACAAATAATTAATTTACCTGCTGTTTTTCAAATACACTAAGCCTCACTAGAAAAGATTTAAATATTACTAAATTTTGATTAAATTATCAATGATAAAGAATATCTGTCAAATGTCAATGCTTAATAAGGACACTATTTACAGTCCAGTGACAGAGAGTAAATTCAGGGCAGTAAAAAAGGGCAACTGAATGATGGATTTTAGGATATATAAAATATTCTAATGTCATCAATGCTTTGGATTATTAAATAAAAGTAGCCATATTAGAGAAAATATCTGTACAACTTTGAGATTACATTTACCATTCATTTTCTTAATTGCCAGATAAGATTTAATTGGGCTGATTCTGAAACTAGTTTTGGGATTCATTGTTTCTGAAGGCTCCTCTTCACTTGTTTGTTCTGTTGTGCTAATATAAGTAATTAAAGAGATTTGTGAGTTGCATGCACAGCTCCTTATTTCTAATATATTTATCATTAAATGAAAAATAATAGCAATAGATCAAGAAACTCTCTAAGATTAAGATGAAAAATCATTATCATGAAACTAAGCATTTACATGAAATGGGTGAAACAACTGTCTTAACTTTGAGATTACAATTTATCCTACCTTTTCTTTTATTGGAGGGATTAATAAATATTTCATTACTTGTGAAAGATCACACTAAGATTATGTGCTGTGTATTTACAAGAATCCTGTCTGATTATACATACATAAATGCATAAATAAATAAAGTTTTCAAATAAACCCGAGAATAATAAAAATAAAATATTTTTAGGATTGATTGGTAAATTGCCCCTAGAAGAAAATAAAGGCAAAAAGAACAGTGAGAAATGTGTTAATAATTTACTTAAAATTAAATTATATTAATTATTTTAGAAGTTTTGAAAAATCATTTGTATTATGTTCAGTGGTCATATAGCTCAGTTGGTAAAAGAATCCACCTGCAAAGCAGGAGACCGCGGTTTGATTCCTGGGTTGGGAAATACACTGGAGAAGGGATCAGCTACCCACTCCAATATTCTCAGGCTTCCCTTGTGGCTCAGTTGGTGAAGAACCTGCCTGTAATGCAGGAGACCTGGGTTCAATTCTTGTGTTGGGAAGATCCCCTGGAGGAGGGAAAGGCTACCCACTAGCAATATCCAGGCCTTTAGAATTCCACGGACTGTAGCGTCCATGGGGTTTCAAAGAGTCGGACATGATTGAGTGACTTACACTTTAACTTTTCACTTTCAGTGGTCATAACATTCTCTCTGCCAAAAAATATTTCTCATAGAATATCAAGACAGGAAGAAAAAGATACAAAGAATGTTAAAATATAGGATAGAAGCCTTTGATCTGTTAAGGATATATTGAATGTGTGTATGAGAACCAAAGCTTAAACTGATTAATATTTGCATTTTAATGTTTAAAAATATGTGGAATTTGCTAGCTGAAAATAATTTAATTTTGAGGTTATGATGAAAATATTCTATTATTCTTTGGCAGGAATATCAGAGAAGTGAGGCTGGGTCCTCTAAATGATGATCGCCCCCTAGTTTATTTTATTTACCATTCCTAAGCTTGTACTTCTTCAAGAGATGGGAATACCTAACCACCTTATCTGCCTCCTGAGAAAGCTCTATGCAGGTGAATAAGTAACAGTCAGAACCAGACATGGAACAACATACTGGTTCCAAACTGGGAAAGGATGTATAATGTCTAGGATGTATATTGTCACCGTACTTATTTAATGTATATGCAGAGTATTTCATGTGAAATGTGGGGTTAGATGAAACTCAAGCTGGAATCAAGATTGTCAGGAGAAATATCAATAACCTCAGATATGCAGATGACACCAAGCTAATGGAAGAAAGAGAAGAGGAACAAAAAAGCCTCTTGACTAACATGAAAGGGGAGAGTTAAAAAGCTGACCTAAAACTCAACCTTCAAAAAACCAAGATCATGACATCTACACCTATTACTTCATGGCAGATAGATGGGGAAAATGGAAACAGTGACATACTTTATTTCCTTAGGCTACAAAATCACTGTGGATGGTGACTGCAGTCATGAAATTAAAAGACACTTGCTCTCTGGAAGAAAAGCTATGACAACTGAGTTAGTGCATTAAAAAGCAAAAACATTACTTTGCCAACAAAGGTCTGTCTACTACAGTCATAGTGTTCTCAAGACAAGAATACTGAAGTGGTTTGCCATTCCACTGAAAGATGAACTCCCCAGGTCAGTAGGTGTTAGGTGTCCAATACGCTACTGGAGATCAGTGGAGAAATAACTCCAGAAAGAATGAAGAGACAGAGCCAAAGCAAAAACAACACCCAGTTGTGGATGTGACTGGTGATGGAAGCAAGGTCTGATGCTATAAAGAGCAATATTGCACAGGAACCTGGAATGTTAGGTCTATGAACTAAGGCAAGCTGGAAGTGGTCAAACAGGAGATGGCAAGAGTGAACATCGACATTTTAGGAATCAGCAAACTAAAATGGATTGGAATGGGTGAATTTAACTCAGACGACCAATATATCTACTATTGTGGGCAAGAATCCCTTAGAAAATGGAGTAGCCATCATAGTCAACAAAAGCATCTGAAATGAAGTACTTGGATGCACTCTCAAAAATGACAAAACGATCTCTGTTCATTTCCTAGGCAAACCATACAATATCATGGTAATCTAAGTCTATATCATAATCAGGAACCCTGAAGAAACTGAAGTTGAATGGTTCTATGAGACCTACAAAACCTTCTAGAATTAACACTCCCAAAAGATGTCTGTTTCATTATAGGGGACTGGAATGCAAAAGTAGGCAGTCAAGAGCTACCTGGAGTAACAGGCAAATTTGGCCTTGGAGTACAAAATGAAGCAGGGCAAAGGCTAATAGAATTTTGCCAGGAGAATGTACCAGTCATTCTGGTACAAACACCCTCTTCCAACAACACAAGAGAAGAATCTACACATGCACATCACCAGATGGTCAATACCAAAATCAGACTTATTATATTATTTGCAGCCAAAGATGGAGAAGCTCTATACAGTCAGCAAGAACAAGCCTGGGAGCTGACTGTGGCTCAGATCATGAACTCCTTATTGCCAAATTAAGACTTAAATTGAAGAAAGTAGGAAAACAACTAGACCATTCAGGTATGACCTAAGTCAAATCCCTTACTATTATACAGTAGAAGTGAGAAGTAGACTTAAGGGACTAGATCTGATGGAGTGCTTGATGAACTATTGACAGAGGTTCATGACATTGTACAGGAGACAGGGATCAAGACCATCCCTGAGAAAAACCAATGCAAAAGAGCAAAATGGCTGTTTAAGGAGGACTTACAAAGCTGTGAAAAGAAGAGAAGGAAAAAGCAAAGGAGAAAAGGAAAGATGAACCCATTTGAATGCAGAGAGACAAAGAATAACAAGGAGAGATAAGAAAGCCTTCCTAAGAGATCAGTGAAAGAAACAGAGGAAAATAATAGAATGGGAAAGACTAGAGATCTCGTAGAGAAAATTAGAGATAATAGGGAAAATTTCTTGCAAAGATGTGCTCAATAAAGAACAGAAATGATATGGGCCTGACAGAAGCAAAAGATATTAAAAAGAGGTGGCAAGAATACAAAGAAGAACTGTTCAAAAAGATCTTCACAATTCAGATAATCACAATGGTGTGATCACTCACCTAGAACCAGACATTCTGGAATGTGAAGTCAAATGGGCCTTAGAAAGAATCACTACGAACAAAGCTAGTGGAGGTGATGGAATCCCAGTTGAGCTATTTCAAATCCTAAAAGATGATGCTGTGAAAGTGCTGCACTCAATATGCCAGCAAATTTGGAAGACTCAGCAGTGGTCACGGGACTGGAAAAGGTCAGTTTTCACTCCAATCCCAAAGAAAGACAATACAAAGAGTGCTCAAACTACCACACAACTGAACTCATTTCACGCTAGTAAATAAAACCTCAAAATTCTTCAAGCAGGCTTCAGCAGTACATGAACTGTGACCTTCCAGATGTTCAAGCTGGCTTTAGAAAAGGAAGAGGAACCAGAGATCAAATTGCCAACATCTGCTGTATCATCAAAAAAGCAAGAGAGTTCCGGAAAAACATCTATTTCTGCTTTATGGACTATGCCAAAGCCTTTGACTGTGTGGATCACAATAAACTGTGGAAAATTCTGAAAGATATGGGGATACCAGAACACCTAACCTGCCTCTTGAGAAACCTGTATGCAGGTCAGGAAGCAACAGTTAGAACTGGACATAGAACAACATACTGGTTCCAAATAGGAAAAGGAGTATGTCAAGGCTGTATATTGTCACCCTGATTATTTAACTTATATGCAGAGTACATCATGAGAAATGCTGGGTTGAAAGAAGCACAAGCTGGAATCAAGATTGCCAGGAGAAATATCAATAACTTTATATATGCAGGTGACATCACCCTTATGGCAGAAAGTGAAGAGGAACTAAAGAGCCTCTATGATAGTGAATGGAGGAGAGTGAAAAGTTGGCTTAAAGCTCAACATTCAGAAAACAAAGATCACGGCACCTGGTTCCATCATTTCATGGCAAATAGATGGAGAAACAGTGGAAATAGTGGCAAGACTTTATTTTTTGGGCTCCAAAATCACTGCAGATGGTGACTGCAGCCATGAAATTAAAAGACACTTACTCCTTGGAAGAAAAGTTATGACCAACTTAGACAGCATATTAAAAAGAAGAGACATTACTTGGCCCACAAAGGTCCATCTATCAAAGGTATGGTTTTTCCAGTAGTCATGTATGGATGTGAGAATTGGACTATAAAGAAAGCTGAGCACAGAAGAATCAATGTTTTTGTACTGTGGTGTTGCAAAAGAATCTTATGAATCCCTTGGACTGCAAGGAGATCCAACCAGTCCATCCTA
Organism: Antilocapra americana; assembly: GCA_007570785.1. Classification (NCBI taxonomy): domain Eukaryota; kingdom Metazoa; phylum Chordata; class Mammalia; order Artiodactyla; family Antilocapridae; genus Antilocapra; species Antilocapra americana. The sequence continues at coordinate 13,444,381 of ML661902.1, forward strand.
AAAGAAATCAGTCCTGAATATTCATTGGAAGGACTGATGTTGAAGCTGAAACTCCAATACATTGGCCATCTGATATGAAGAGCTGACTCATTTGAAAAGACCCTGATGCTGGGAAAGACTGAAGGTGGGAGGAGAAGGTGGTAACATAGAATGAGATGGCTGAATGGCATCACTTAATGGACATGAGTTTGAGTAAACTCCAGGAGTTGGTGATGAACAGTGAGGCCTGGCGTGCTGTGGTCCATGGATTGCAAAGAGTTAGACATAACTTAGCAACTGAACTGAACTGAACTTGTAGGTTTTTGTAAATACATTTAAAACTTTTATTATTGATTGATTGATTCATTTATTCACTCATATTTTTGTGCCTTTGCTAAGAAATCCTATTTAACTGAAAGTTGCAAAGGTTTGCCCTCAGTTTTATTTTATTTATTTATTTAATATTTATTTTTTTTCTTTACATTACTGTGTTGGTTTTGCCATACACTGAAATGAATCCGCCATGCCCTCAGTTTTAAATTTCACACATTTTGTGTTTTATATCATATACAGCAGCATGTTTCAATTCGAGTTAATTTTTGTAGGGTGTTAACTAAGGTTTGTGCATCATTTTTCCCATAGTCACATACAACTGTTCCAGCACTCTTTGTTAAAAGTACAAAGTGCCTTGGACTACACTGGAATTCTATCAAAAATCAGTTGACTTGATTCTCTTGTCTGTTAAGCTTCATAAAAAACAGTTGAACTGTTTTCTGAAACTGTCATACTATTTAGAATCTCTCCAACAATGAACGGATATTCTAGATGTTCCCATACTTTCCAATAATTACTACAATCCTTTTAAATTTTAGCTATGCTTTTGTGTATAAACTTTTCTCACTGAGCTTTTACTCTACATTTCATGAAACCTACTTGCCTTGAGAAATTTTAATTTGCTTATTAGCCATTCTTTTTACATTAAATTGAATTCACATAAATGTAGTTTGGTGAGTTTAGCCACATCATTTTTTGCAAACTCTTCAAAAATTATCCCTTTTTATTGAGATTTTTGTCTCATTGAAGAGTTACTTATATACTCTGAACAGATGACTTCCTAGATGTTTTGTGAAGTTTGCACTTTATCTTTTCATTTTATCAACAGTGTCATGAAATTCAATTTTAATTTAAAAAATTTTACTATTGATTGATTAATTTATTCACTCATGCTTGTTGTGCCCTTGCAAAGAAATCCTTATGTAACTAAATGTTCCAAAGATTTGCCCTCATTTTAAAATTTCACATATTTTGTGGTGAAAGTTTGATTGTGCCTATTGTAATAACTTTCTGTTTTGAATATTTCAGTCTTTTTTTGGTAAAACAAGTTGAGATGATTTAAGGTTGATAGTCAAACTGCCAGCTGTAATTTCTTAACTTCATTACTCTTTCACATTCATGATGAGGACAATCTCAGTTCATATTTATATTATTCAACTGAACTTGGTTCAAGAAGGTGTCTTTATATACCTTGAAAATTATTTTTATTGGCCTTAATATATACCCAATGGAACATTTTGATTTAGGGTCGTTGGGGTGGTTAGGTTTAAATTAGTGAAAGGACACTAAAATTCAGACAAGTAAAATGATATGGTTATTTGTTTTAGTTATTTATTATTTAATTAGTGATACTTGCAGCATATTTCTTCCAGAAATTAACCATAGATGCCATATATGCCAAATCTGCATATACTCTAATTAGGCTGTTGCTACTTGAGCCAGTAAAAGATTTCCTTTAGGGGTAAGTGGCTCCACTGATTTGTGCTAGTGAATCTGCATATTTAGATCAGTATATTGTGCTTTTGAACTTACATGAGCATATGACTGCATGTACTGCTTTTTCTGAGGGGGGAAGAAAAACGAGAAAACTGCATTTTTATCAGCTTGCTTAGAGAAACAGTCTGACTTAGTTTATTTTCATTTTGTGTCTCTCAAAGTAAAGCACATGCTCAACTGTGAAAACAGAAATAGGGAACAGTTATTTCCCTGAAATGATAGAGATGACGTGTGCACAAAGGTAGATAGAGTGATTCAAAGAAATGGGCTAAGAAGGAAGAAAGGTGAAATGTAAAAGCTGGAACTAATATTATCAACCCAATCTGGTATCTGAGCTCACAAGTTAAATATAGCATTGTAATGTCAGCATTTCTCCAGCAAAGTAGAACACTATAAATACCCACTGTGTAGAAGCAATATTTGACCTGTACAGAAGCACCATCCCCACAGTACTTGCTGCAGAAATTGGATAATGTCTGTCTGCAAAGTGGCAGACTTTGGAGTCAGAGCTGAACAGAGATGCTCCATGTAAAGAGGCAACAAAATATGTTGTGAATTTTCAAGTTCGAACTGAAACATTTTACTCATTATACATTTTTAAGAACTACCAGATTTAGCCCAGCATCCTGAGCACAGTCTTAATGGAAGCTGTGATATTTAAATTCCAAAGTGTACTAAAATTCTAGTTGGATAATGAAATTCTATAAAAATTTTAATCCTAATTGATGAAAAGGCACTACTATTTCCTGTTTCAAAGCACGTGTTCATGCTTCAGTGCTAATGACTTAGGAATTTTTGGAATACCATAGAATACAATTTATAAAATATTTATAAATTGACAGGCTTATCAATATTTGGGTTTTGTTCAATTGAGTTTTGTGTAGGTCAGAAACACATAAATGGCACAAGTTCATTTAATATTATCTCAGTTGCAGAGAAACCTGTGAAGTTTTTTTTGTATAGAAACAGTTATTCACATTTTTCATAGGACATGATAACATTTCCATTAGGCAGATGTCTAAGGCAACAGATTTATTAAAATATTATTTACCATATCAGAAACAATTCCTGCCAGTTCTGTAAATTTAGCACTGTAACTGGTGCTCCTCTAACACTTGATTTTGTGATCTATTTTACTTCCATTTAACTTGAAATAATGTATATTTCAGCCATGTTCACTTTAACAAATCTATTACATCTCAAATTTATTCTTCATGCAATAATATCTTATAATTAATGAAAATATTAAAAATATGAAAGATATATCATAATCCTTCCATGTGCTAAGTCACTTCAGTCATGTCCTATTCTTTGTGACCTCACGGATGGTGGCCCACCAGGCTCCTCTGTCCACGATGATTCTCCGGGCAAGAATATTGGAGTGGATTACCATACCCTACTCCAGGGAATCTTCCAGACCCAAGGATCGAACCCATGTCTCTTACATCTCCTGCCTTGCCAGATGGATTCGTTACCACTAATGCCATCTGGAAAGCCCAGTTCTTCTATAGACAAGATAAACAGGTAAACATTGTGTTTTTTAACCTAAGAAAGTGCTCTTACAGCTACAGCAAAAATAAGTGATAAAATACAAATCTTTCTTAATCCCAAAGTTCAGACAGAACAATAGTTCACACGTGGTGAATGAATTTTCATATGCTTTTTAATAATAAAATTTATAAAATTATGTGTATTCTAGACATAACATATTCAAACTTGAAATCCTTTAACTGAAAATATAGTAAGAACCACTAAAATAATAATTTCAGTAGATATATTTTATTCTGTTATATAATATACAATATTATATAACATATAACATTATATAACAGAAGCTATATGATAACATCTGTTATTATAAGTTTAAATATTTTCCTGTGAAACTAGGATATTCCTATTTTTCAACCATATAATATTTCTACTATTAATTTTTCTTGGATTATTTATTATTTAACTAAAATTTCTAGAACCTAAATAGTAAATTGATAATTTTTACATATTGAGCAAACAGGAAAAAAGTACCTGCTATTTGTAACATTTTAAACTTTCACTAGCATTGACTCAAAATGTTCACTTCTCCAAGTTCTTTTCAGTATTGGATACCATCATATTTTGCTATATAGAGAGAGAAAAAAATAATATTTTAAATTTCATTTTAATGACTTCAGAAATGACATCCAATTGCGTTTGTGTCTGGTGTTAAGTTGTAGATGTGTCTGGTGGTTAAACAAAAGTCAAATGCTGTAAGAAAAATATTGCATAGGAAACACAAATGTTAGGTCCATAAATCAAGGTAAATTCAGTGAAGAAACACAGGAGATGGCAAGACTGAACATCAACATTTTAGGAATCAATGAACTAAAATGGTTGAGAATGGGCAAATTTAATTCAGATGACCATTACATCTACTACTGTGGGCAAGAATCCCTTAGAAGAAATGGAGTACCCTTCATAGTCAAGAAATGAGTCCAAAATGCAGTACTCGGGTTCAGAAGAGAGTGGAGAAGCTGGCTTAAATTAAACTCAGCATTCAAAAAATGAAGATCATGACATGTGATCCTATCACTTCATGGCAAATAGATGGGGAATAAATGGAAATAGTGACAGACTTTATTTTCTTGGGCTCCAAAATCACTGAGAACAGTGACTGCAGCCATGAAATTAAAAAAATACTGTTCCTTGGAAGAAAATCTATGACAAACCTCAGCAGCATATTAAAATGCAGACATCACTTTGCCAACAAAGGTCTGTATGATCAAAGATATGGTTTTTCCAGGAGTCATGTATGGATGTGAGAGCTGCACAATAAATAAGGCTGAGCCCTGAAGAATTGATGCTTTTGAACTGTGGTGCTGAAGAAGACTCTTGAGAGTCCCTTGGATAGCAAGGAAATCAAACCAGTCAATCCTAAAGAAATCAACCCCGAATATCCATTGGAAGGACTGATGCTGAAGCTGAAACTCCAATACTTTGACCACTTGATAGAAAGAGCTGACTCTCTGGAAAACACCCTGATGCTGGGAAAGATTAAAGGCAGGAGGAGAAGACGGCGACAGAGGATGAGATGGTTGGGTGGCATCACTGCCTGGATGGACATGAGTTTGAGCAAACTCTGAGATGTAGAAAAGGACAGGGAAGCATGGTGTGCTACAGCTTATGGGGTTGCAAATGACTCTGTGACTGAAGAACAATGAAAATTTTAAGACTATAATAATTTGCTGCATTCATATTTTCTCAAATGAGCTGTCTAACTAACTCTGTTCTTTAGTACTATTTCACTTCTTGGGAAAATTTTACTTCAGACTGCCCTACATTGAGCTAGATTCTTCAGCTATCCTTTATTAATGTTTTTGTAATCTTCTCCCATATCTCTTTCATAGTTTAATTAAGTATTCATTTACATAATTGCTAATTATCTCTCTTTACAATGGAGGGCAGAGACTATGCCTGTTTTGTCAACATTATGCCAATGCCTGCAATAAACTATAGTAAATAGTACTTGCTAAATACATTTTTGAGTGTTTGAGGCAATATTATACTCATTTCATAGAAATGAATAGTTTAGCAAGGTTACACTTTCTGAAGTTTACATAGCTATTAAGATTGTGAGCAAGAAATATATACAAAACAGAAAATTACAAGAACTAGGTTATACACAAAAATATAATTTATAAAAATGACAGCCCATACTTTCATTTTAAAATTGTCTAAGTATAATTTAATTCCAGGAAAATCTGGTAATTTTTATTTTTCTTCCAATCCTCATCAATACCAGTAACATTGTCTCTCTTTAGTCACTCAAGAATTTCTTACTATTTAGTCTTCAAAATTTTCCTTTTCTCATTTGACTTATACTTCTAACACTATCTGAAATTTGTGATCTGCCTTCACTAGTCCCACAAAAATGAAATTATTACTTTTAAACTCTTCTTTTTTCATGTGCTTAATTCTTTAAAACGTAGTCATCTTCCAACCCAATTTGTTCAGAACAAATTAAGTTTTTAATATGAGTGTTAAAAATATAACACTTTAAATAAAGAAGTCCACAGATAAAATTTAATTGGAAAAATATGTAAAATTAGAGATTATGATTTTCATTGCATGGATGACAAACTATTAGAAAAATCGGTCAAAAAAACAGAGTAAAATATATTCTCAGGAGAAATTGATTTTGACAAGTTATATTATGAAAATATTATTTGGCTCTGAAAATATTCCTGTTTTATCTATTTATCACTTTGTTAATATATCAATTATGAAATCACACAAGCAACCAAAGTGTAATTATGCAAATATTTTTCTATATCTGATTTTAAAATTATTTTCCATGTTCAAAAAATAAATAAATAAAATAAATAAAATTATTTTCCATGTTCATTCCTACAAGATTCAAGTTTTCAATACCAAAATGTACATTACCATTATGATTTTGTTTTATTTTTCTGTTTATAAATATGAATCAGAGTGAAACCTACAAAACAATTTTTAATTACTTGGATCTTCTTTATGTTTCTGAAAGTTAATTTTATTTTTAATTTCTCTCATCATTCTTCTCTATTTGCTATAATCAGCACAGTGTCATACTGCACTGTGTTCCACATACTTCATCATTCACTGAAGTATGTAGTATCTGACCTAAATGTTGGGTCCCAGATCTACCCTTTTGAGTAAGTAATCCATCTTCAATCATTAAAATCAGTTCTTTGCAAATGATACAACTTAGATTACACCAGTTATCTCTGTGGCCCATCCAGATCTTTCGCAAGTAATTTAATTTTCTGGGGGAAAAAACAAATTTTCTTTTTTTTTTTACTTTCACCTGAAACTATCAACCAGCACTTCCGTAACAATGGAAATGAAAGCAATTAAAAACTGCCATATTTCATATCTAACAAACCAATCTACATCTTCAATGTCTCCCCAACTGATATAATGAAAACAGTAATACTATCTGGTGGTCTTTCTTGTCTTCTTAAGGATGTTGCTCCTGTGATTTCTCCCCTTCTATTTATCTTACCCATTGATATAGTTTTACTATATCCTTCTTTATGAGAAATATGCACTCACCATCACTCTGTTCCCCTCCGACTACCTCAGTCTACTCTCCTGTACTTCACAGGAAAACCCTCCAGACTGTACATACTCAATGGCTTCACATTCTGTACATACTCAATGGCTTCACAATCATCATTTATTTTTTTGCTAACCTTCTCTGATAAAGCACATGTCTCCTTCTTACAGAAATAATCACTACAGAATAAATATTGCTGGGTTCTTTCTTTAAAAGAAACAATCACTGTCAAATTAACAAAGGTCATTATTGCACCAAATCTAATGTTTACCTATTATTGAATATAATACTATAGAAATCCCTCTTTCCTTACTTACTTTCCCCTGAAGGTCACAATTAGCTCCTAGAGACTGCCAAAACTTTTCCATGAAAAACAAACTTATATATTTCCTCTTTAAAAATCTCACTGGATGGCTAATAAGCTTCTCAAAATTAAGAGCTGGAAAACAGAATCCTTGGAATTTTCAGAAAACCTTTTCCTCCCTAAGATATTATTTTGACTTTAATGCTGTAAAAGCTAATAAACTCAAAATCTAAGTTTTCTTTCATTGCTCTTATTTCTTTACCTCCTGGTCTATTTCATTAGGATTTCTTGTTTTATCCTAAAAATACACCTCAAAGGTGACCAATTCTGCACATTTCCTCAAAACTGTTGGGGAAGTCGTCATTGTTTCTTGTACTAACATCAACAATAGCCTGAGAGGCTTCTTTGCCTCCATTCTTGCTCACATATAATCCACATAAGTCTGAGAGACTATCTAACTATCTAACTTACACTAACAGCCTATAGACTCCAATGCAAAAATATTAAATGGAACAAAAATGACTATTTTTAATGATAAAAGGTACAATCCACAAAGCAGACACTGTGAACCACTCTACCCTTATCAAAAAGACAAACATATATAAAGCAGAAACCAGAAGGAATATGAGAAAAATACATAAAATCTTAGTGAGAATTACTGAACGTTTCCCTGAGAATATTTTGATTGTTGAAAAAATAAGAATGGAAACATCTTGAATGATATTAATTTTAATATAACAGATTTAGAATCCTACATTCTATACAAATACACTTAAAGATTTGTATTTTATATATTGCTTATAAACGTATATAAGATATTTAGACAAACTGGCTAAAAGACAAATCTTAGTAAATTTCAAAAAACTAGAATTCTCATTAGATATATTCTTTGACCATAATATTTTAAAATATATTAAAATTAGAATTAAAAAACTTAACATTATGCATATAGAAATAATTAATTCTAAATAGTTCTTGCACCAACTATAAAAAAATACTCCCTGCAGTATCCCAGAAGAATAATGTATCCCTTTGAGATATTTTATCTCAGGAAGGCTAAATTGGATGCACATTAGGAAATGTATTAATAAAAGTTTTACATTAAAGGAGGAGAATGATATTCTAGAAGTTAAGAAGGAATTTGAGAAAGCCATTCTAAATTAACAGTCTTGATAAATTAGAAATAGAATGAAACTTTAACAGGAAAATAAATATCCATATAAAAAGGAAATAGCATCTATGCCATCAAAATGAAGAATAAGATAAGGATTCACACTACTCTTAATAAACATGGCTTTAGAGGGTTTAATCAATGCAAAAAGACAAATTTACAATAAACAGAATTCATTATTTGCTGATGATATGATGTTTGCTCAGAAAATCCAAAAGAATTATCAAAGAAACTGTTAGAATTAACATAATTCAGTCAAGTCCCCTGATAAAAGCTAAATGTTTAAAATAATAGTTTTTATGTGTCAGTAATATTTTAAAACAAAGTGAGAACATTGGATTCAGAAAAGCAAGTGTGCTAATGTCAAAGAAAATCCAATTTACACTATCATTGTTCGCTACAGACTTCAAAAAAAAAAAATTCCCATTACTTAGAATGAATCCAAACTCCTCCTTCCTAACTAAAAAGACCTTGCCTGCTTCCTCAACTTAATTGCACATGATTCTCCTAGTTCACTAGGATTGTAATGCCATTATCCTGTTGCATCTTCTTGCCAAATCTGTTCTCAAATCAAATTGTATACATTCAGAAAAGCCTTGTCTATTTTTCTTAGTAAAGTATACCCACTATTTTGAGGCAGTCTTTCATTACATTACTCAATTTTTCCTCAAGTTACATGTTAAATTATGACATGAATTTATTTACTTATTTAAAATATCTCATGTTCACTTTGAAGATGGAAATGGCATCCCATTCCAGCATTCTTGCCTGGAGAATTCCATGGATAGTATAGTCCATAGGATTAAAAAGAGTCACACTGAGCGACTAACACTCACTTTCACACTTCAGGTTCAGTGGGAGAGTATAAATTCCAGGAAGAACTGACTCATTGGGAAAGATCCTGATGCTGGGAAAGATTGAAGGCAGGAGGAGAAGGGAATGACAGAGGATGAGATGGTTGGATGGCATCACAGACTCGATGGACATGAGTTTGAGCAAGCTCAGGAGTTGGTGATGGACAGGGAAGCCTGGCGTTCTGCAGTTCCTGTGGTTGCAAAGAGTCGGACACAACTGAGTAACTGAACTGAATAAATTCCATGAGAGTAAATAATGAATCACTTGCTGATCGTTTGAAACAGGCAGAGAAAATGTTAGCAGCAGATTTTAAAGGCAAAGGAGAGTAGACTTTAAAAGGTTTTCAAACCAAAAATGAGGCTTCCCTGATGGCTCAGATTATAAAGGATCTGCATGCAACTCAGGAGGCCCAGGTTTGATCTCTGGGGCAGGAGGATTCCCTGGAGAAGGGAATAACTACCTACTTCAGTATTCTTACCCAGAAAATTCCATGGACAGAGGAGCCTGGTGGGCTACAGTACATGGGATCACAGAGTCAGGCATGACTGAGCAACTAACACTTTCACTTTCATTTTTTGAAACATAAAATATGATTTCGGAGGAAAAATAAAGAAATTTTATTTGTCCTTTTCTCCCATGCTTGTACTTTTCTTATTTTGTTTACTACAAATGTAGTATCACCCATGCCAATTTGTACAAGTCCAAATTGTCCTAAATTTTCATAACTGAAATATCATTTCCTGAGTGATACTTTCCAGAATGTCTAAAGTAATTTCTTCTGTATGTAAACATCTATAACATTATTATGTCTACTTTATTTATACTTCATAGCAATTATTTATTATGCATATGGATATTAGTGCACAGGAATATTGCACCTATTATTTTATAAACACCACTGCAAAGTATATCTCTGATTTATAATTTCATATCTGTGTTGTCACTAATATCATAATTTCAATATTACAAACTATTACTGAAAAAAAATGGACAGGAATCAAACATATATTTACCGGGAATAATTTTCTTCATGCTTTCCAAATTAGATCCTTGATATATTAACGTCTAATTTTGTTTTCCAGCTCAGGTGATTAGAAACATTTTTAAAAGTTCAAAGCTTATTTGAAAAAGTAGGGATTATGATACATTTTACATACTCTACAGTCAATAATATACAATTAACAATACACGTATTTTCTTCTATGATAGTTTTGTTTGCCTTTAATTTCTAATTGTCTTATTTTTGAGTTAAGTATAGCAATTCTCTGTGGCTACTATATAAACTGTTTAAAAGAACAGTCCTCAAGTGTGGCCATGATATCAGGAATTTTACATTTACTTAGTAAAATGAAAGTTCTAAGGATGTCAAAGGGGTTTAAATATTTCAATACTAGGATCAGTGCTGTGTTTGGTTTTGGATTTTTTTGTTTGTTTGTTGTTTATTTTTGGTATTACTGAGTACCAGACAAACGCTGTGCTGTGTTTAGTTGCTCAGTTGCTTAGTTGCTCTTTGCAACCCCATGGACTGTAGACGCCTAGGTTCCTCTGTCCATGAGGATTCTTCAGGCAAGAATACTGGAGTGGGTTGCCGTGCCCTCCTTCAGAGGATCTTCCCAACCCTGGGATAGAACCCAGGGCTCCTGTATCATGAGTGGATTCTTTACTGTCTGAGTCACCAGGGAAGCAGGTAACTTTAATATTGATATAAAATAGATAGATATAGATGTATAGCTATTTATAGATGTATTTACATATGTACATATATGTGTGTGTATATATATTTACAAAGAATGTGTGTGTGTATATATATATATATATATATATATATATATATATATATATATATCTGTTTTTGTTGTTCAATCGCCAAGTTGTGTCCAATTCCATGTGACCCCATGGACTGCAGCCTAAAAGGCTCTCTCTCTATATATAGACATAGATAGGGATATACTTTTTTCTAATACACAACATGATAAGGACATACAAGGTATTATTTTATTTTCCCTTTACATATAATCCTTGAAGAGTTTAATATTCTTGGTTAAGATTACTAAGAGAAAAAATGCAGAACTAATGTCAAACTCTGGTTTGTGTGACTCCACAAATATTGCTCGTGACCTGCTGTCTCTGGACACACTCATTGTCTTGCAGGAAGGTAAACTATCTATGTTGAGGACACCTCCCATATTTTCTTCCTGTCTCATCAGCATCCATTAATTTTCTTATTGTCATTTAATAAAGGTGTCAAATGGTAGGAGGTATGTAAAAGTTATAGTAAATCATTTAGGAAACAGCAAATTTAGGTGTGTGCACACACACGTTAATGGTGCCAGCCAGACAGGATTCATTTGCTACAGATGACCCACAGGATTAAAATGACAAGCTTTACAAATCTAAGGTTTAAGGCAGGATAATGATATCATATAGCAAAGCATTAAAGAAATAATAACGATCACAATTGAAAGGCTGGCTCATAGCTGAGGTTCGAAGAATCTCCGTACAAACTCCAACAATCCTTCCTCTGCAGGGGTACCATGATCTGCTTTCTTTTGGGCTTAGGAATCACCATCTTGTGTACAGATAACCATGGAATTTGGTAGTCCACAACAGGGTATAAGCCCAGACTTCTTATACCGTGCAGGTCACACAGGCTTAGTTGTACTATGTGACCTAATGTGATGGCAGCACGTTCTTGTGGGCCTGCCAGAGACTACGTGCAAATCATTTATCTCTATTATGAATATACTATGCTGCTAAGCTTAAACTGGTTTTTGTACAAAAGGTTATAAGGCCAACAGTATTAATTTGTAAGCACATGGCTTGACCAGGGATTAGCATTACACAAATACATGTTTTACTTCAGTAAAATGGCTCAAATAATTCCACACCTGCTAGAACTGGCAATCATGGTATTATATATATATATATATTTTTATTAATAAGAATCAGAAATCATTTAATACACTTTTTAGTTGATACTGTGAATTGAACCTAAGTGTATAAAACTTACACTTCCTGACAGACCCTAAACTACTAGTTTGCTCTAGTATCTAAGACTGACATGCCCAGAAATCATGAAATTTATATATGTGATTTCTCATTTAAAGTTTTGCACACACATTTTCATAGAAATTATCTAGTCTTCAACTTTTTGTCAGAAAGACATTTTCTTCCTTTAAAATTTTTACATGAAATGTTACTTGATAGATGATTCATGAAGTTATCTACTTAGGGAAAATATAAAGGTTTTTTTTTTGTTTTTTTTTTTACTCCTACTTCCTCCACATCCCTACTCCTTAATGGAACCTGAATACCATCACATAAATCCTAAGACTCCATGAAGCACAGCTGGAAAATAGCTGCTCTTATCCAATCCTATTGTACAGAATGTGAAACTGAGACACATTTACGTCAACATTTATTTGAAAGAAGTATTACTCATTAGTGGAAATAATGCTAAGAACCAGATTTTCTATCTTGCCTCCCAGTATGCTTTTCAAACTGAAGTATCAACAGCTGTCCAACTGACATGCAGATAATATTTTCTTAGAAATAATAATCATTTATAGATCAAAATTAATAGCTGATTATTTTTAAAGAACATGAAGCCGATTAAATATGCTCCCATAAGTATATTTGATCTGTTAATTTGCATAGTTAATCTTCTTTTTATTCAGTCTAAAATAAATATATATTCAGCTTGTGGGAATGTACTATAAGCTTAAATAATATTGAATACTAATTACTAATTATCTGAATAATTATTATCTAACACCATCATCTTTTATTGATTTTAATATCTATATTTAGTCTCCTTTTATTAGCTCTGATAAATTTTTCTTAACATTGTGTCTATTTCACTGGCCATTTTTTTCTTTCATAAGTATACATAAAATAATGGTATCTTAGAATGGTTGATTACTTAGTTTCATGAAATACATATATTTAGAAAGAGTGTGCAGTGTTACTTAGGCCAAGATGTTACTTGTGCTTGAGAGCTGAGTCACAGGTTGATAACTTTACCTAAAATTCACTCTGCTTCACTTAGAAAATAATGTTCTCTATGGCTTTTTGCTGCAGCTAATTTTATCAATTCTTATACTATGATAAATTGAATTATTGTTCATAATTATCTGATTTTCCTCCCTATAAGGCACAGAGTAGTGTGTATAATTTATTCTGGCATAACCCACTTTAATCAACCTATGCCTATAACATGTTGCCAGAACTGCACAACTCTGACCATTGCCATATGAATCGCAATAACTCCCATTGAAACCTGACTTGATCTAGTCACATGGTAAGACAGCAGAATGTGCACAGAAGAGATACACTCTAAGTGTCACTGAACTCTTTTCACATTCCCTATCTTCCTTCTCCAACAACACTCTCATGACCCAGCTGAAAGTGTCTCCTTCATTCGGGGACCTAGAATAAAAACTTTTGAAGCATTTTGGCTGGTAACTGGCAGCAAACATAAAACACAAGCAAGAAATAGCCTTATGAGATTATGGGGGATGGGTACTTGTTTTACAGAAGGATTGAATAAAAATTGACTAATACACATTTAGTGAATATATATTTTTGCCTACTATGTGCCAAGCATTACTAGGATGTTAGCCTGACAGAGAACTGCCTTCTTCCCTTTTATGAAGTTTACAGTTGTGATGAAGAAAACCAACAAATATGTAAACAAAAGAAAAAGAGTGGTAGGTGCTATTGATGATATATAACAGTAGGTCGTTGGTCCTGCGAAGTTTTAGCACTTGAATGGGATTATCAAGAAGGAATGTGAAATTCAAGCTAAAACATGAAAAAGAAGAAGAAAATAACAGCATCAAGATCTGAAGGCACAAGTATATAGCACAGTTTACAGAAAATACAAAGTTTGGGAAACAGGCATAGAGCATATAAGTAGGAAAAAAAGCAAACATGTAGGTATGGCATGCAGTGAACTAGGAAGGCAAAGGTTGAAGATATATTCGGAGAGGTAACAGGGACCAAGTTATGTTAAGACTTGATGAGCTCAAGAAGGACTGTGCGGTCTATTCTTAGCTGAGTTTATAACAATCAACCAGAACCTATTACATGCTTTCAATATATAATATATCAATTATATAATTGATACAATATATTCTTATATAATTAATTTTATTCCATTGAATTCTTGTTTCCTAATCTGTCTGTTATCTCTTACTTTCATTGGCATCTGTTAGCCTAGGCCAAAGACATTGACCTGGGATTCTTCCTATATTGGAGTGAATATTTTACATCTCTGGAGTCCATATTTACACCTCAGATAGGAACCCTTCCTGTCACTTAACACTCCAGTTTAATCCAACTCCACCTATAGGAACCTTCTCTAGTGCCAACCCCCAAAGTTAGTTAGCATGTCTGACGAGTCTATTCTCATCTTCTGAGATGTAAACACAAAAGTTTATTTTTTTTCTTTAAATGTTTTCAGACAATTATGATTTTATTCTGTAACACTCTTTTTCTAGAAGGTGGAGAATGAAAATCTAACTTAGTTTAGGATTTTTTTAGGTTATTTAAAAAATAACCAGTCTTCTGCATATGGTTATTTTAAACTTGAAGTATTTTGTCTCTAGCTTTTTCTTGAAAACAAGGAAACAATTTTCAGTTAGTATGGTAGCTAAAACTAAGATAATAGTTTTGAACCGTGGTGTTGGAGAAGACCATTTAGAGTCCCTTGGACTACAAGGAGATCCAACCAGTCCATCCTAAAGGAAATCTGTACTGAATATTCATTTGAAGGATTGATGCTGAAGCTGAAACTCCAATACTTTGGCCACCTGATGCAAAGAACTGACTTACTGAAAAAGACCCTGATGCTGGGAAAGATTGAAGGTAGGAGAAGGGTACGACGGAGGATGAGATGGTTGGGTGGCAGCACCAACTCGATGGACATGAGTTAAGTAAGCTCTGGAAGTTGGAGATGGACAGGGAAGCCTGGCGTGCTGCAGTCCATGGGATCGCAAAGGGTCAGACACAACTGAGAGACTGAATTGAACTAAAGATAACAGCTATCTAATAAACTGCAAAAGAATAAGAAAAAAATCTCTTTATTCTAAAGTAACTGTTTTGGCCAGGGGCAACACTGACCTCCACTGCCTGTGTGTTAATTACTCAATAGTGACCCCAGTATTTCCTTTCCTGATATACCAAACTAGACAGAGCCACACGGGGTCACTGTGTACCTGATGCCTATTTCCTCTCTGGCTCTCAGCAATTCTGCTCAGCTCTCACATAAGACAGCTACTCTAGTACATTCATGGGCATACTCTGAGGGGGGAAAAAAAAAACCATGCTAATTCTGTATCTTGAACTGCTGGTAGCTGAGCTGAGTTCTAATTTCTTCAGGAACACCTTGAAGAAAGACACCAAGTCATTGACATATGCTGCTTAATCTAATGAATTATAAATCCTAATGTATTGTATTCTTATGTCGCCATGATACTCCTTAGAAAGTATGGGATCAATAAACTACAAAAGTATCATTAAAAAGTACAAGCAATGATATTTCACATCCTTAGTCCACTTTAATTATGTTAAACAAAATATTTGTACATAGCAAAACACCAACAACAAAAAGTACCTGATTTGGAGTTTAAAAAAAAAAAAGTGTCTTCATGTGTAGCCTTTGGCAACTTCTTGAATGATTTTAAGCACCCTTTCAGGCATGTATGTGATTTTGTTACTCCAATTATTTGTGTCATTCAGAGAATACACGTTGCTGTTGCTGTTGAGCTGCTAACTTGTGTCCACCTCTTTGTGACCCCAAGGATTACAGCATGCCAGGCTTCCCTGTCTTTCACTATCTGCTGGAGTTTCCTCAGATTCATGTCCATTGAGTCAGAAAAGCTATCTAAGCATCTCATCCTCTGCCACCCTCTTCTCCTTCTGCCTTCAGTATTTCCCAGCATCAGAGTTTTTTTCCAATGAGTCAGCTCTTCAAATCAGGTGGCCAAAGTACTGGAGCTTAAAGCTTCAGCATCAGCCCTTCCAGTGAATATTCAGGGTTGATTTCATTTAGGATTGACTGGTTTGATCTCCTTGTTGTCCAAGGGACTCTCAAGAGTCTTCTCCAACAACACAGTTTGGAGGTATCAATTCTTCTTCTTTATGGTCCAACAATCACCTCCATACATGACTACTGGAAAAACCATAGCTTTCACTATATGGACTTTTGTTGGTAAAGGTTGTCTTTGTTTTTTACTATGTCTAGGTTTGTCATAGCTTTCTTTCCAAGGAGCAAGCATCTTTTAATTTCATGCCTACAACTCACCATCCCCAGTGATTTTGGAGCCCAAGAAAGAAAGTCTGTCATTGTTTCCATTTTTTCCCCATGTATTTGACATGAAGTGATGGGACTGGATGCCAACATCATAGATTTTTGATTGTTGAATTTTAAGCTAGCTTCTCCATTCTCCTCTTTCACCTTCATCAAAAAGCTCATTATTTCATCTTCACTTTCTGCCTTTAGGATGGTGTCTTCTCCATATCTGAGGTTATTGATATTTCTCCTGGATATCTTAATTTCAGTTTGAGCTGCATCTAGCTAGTAATTCCCCATGATGTACTCTGCATATAAGCTAAATAAGCAGGGTGACAATATACAGCCTTGACATACTCCTTTCCCAATTTTGAAGCAGTCTATTGTTCCACGTAAGGATCTAACTGCTGCTTCTTGACCTACACACAGGTTTCTTAGGAGACACATAAGGTGGTCTGGTATTCGCATCTCTTTCAGAATTTTCCACAGTTTGCTGTGATCATACCGTCAAAAGCTTTAGTGTAGTCAATGAAGCAGAATTAGTTGTTGTTCTGGAATTCCTTTGCTTTTTCCATGATCCAATGGATGTTGGCAATTTGATCCCTGGTTCCTCTACCTTTTCTAATCCCAGCTTCTACAATTAGAGGTTCTTGGTTCAGGCACTGCTGAAACGTAGCTTGAAGGATTTTGAGCATAATCATGCTAGCCTATGAAATGAACAAAATTGTACAGTTGTTTGTGCATTCTTTGGCACTGGTCTTCTTTGGGATTGAAATGAAAACTGACCTTTTCTAGTCCTGTGGCCACTGCTGAGTTTCCAAAATTTGCTGGTATATTGAGGGCAGCAGTTTAACAGCATGATCTTATATGATTTTAAATAGCTCAGCTAAAATTCCATCAGCTCTATGAGTCTTGTTCATAGTAATGCTTCCTAAGGGCCTCTTGACTTCAGGCTCTAGGTGAGCGACCACATTATTGTGATGAGCTGGGTCATTAACACTTTTTTTGTATAGTTCTTGTGTATATCCTTGCCACCTCTTTTTAAACTCTTCTGCTTTTTTTCAGTCCTTACCATTTTCATCCTTAGCACATCCATTCTTGCATGAAATGTTCCCTTGCTCCAATTTTCTTAAACGGACCACTAGTCTTTCTCATTCTATTATTTTCTCTACTTTTTGCACTGTTCATTTAAGAAGGCCTTCTTATCTCTCCTTGCTGTTCTCTGGAACTCTGCACTCAGTTGGGTATATCTTTCCCTTTCTCCCTTGCTTTTTGCTTCTCTTCTTTCCTCAGCTTTGTGTAAAGTTTACTTAGACAACCACCTTGGTTTCTTGCATTTCTTTTTCTTTGGATGGTTTTTGTCACTGAATCTTATACACTGTTATGAACCTCTGTCCATAGTTCTTCAGGCACTTTGTCTATCAGATCTAATCCCTTGAATTTATTCATCACCTTCACTGTATAATCATAAGGGGTTTGATTTATGTCATACCTCTATGGCCTAGTTGTTTTCCCTACTTTGTGTAATTGAAGCCTGAATTTTGCATAAAGGAGCTCATGATCTGAGTCACAGTCAGCTCCATGTATTTTTTTTTTTGGTGACTGTATAGAGCATCTCCGTTTTTGGCTGCAAATAATATAATTAATCTATAATTAATCTGATTTCAGTATTTACCACTTGGTGATGTCCTGGTGTAGAGTTGTCTCTTGTGTTGTTGGAAAACGGTGTTTGCTATGACCAGTGCATTCTCTTGACACACCTCTGTTAGCCTGTGCTCTGCTTCATTTTGCAATCCAAGGCCAAACTTGCTTGTTACTCTAGGTATATCTTGACTTTGTACTTTTGCTTTCCTTCCCCTATAATGAAAAAAAAAATTGTTTTTTTTTTTTTTGCTGTTAGTTCTATAAGGTCTTGTAGTTCTTCACAGAACGGTTCCACTGCAGCTTCTTTAGCGCCAGCAGTTGGGGCATAGACTTGGATGACTGTGATGGTGAATGGTTTGCCTTGGAAACAAACCTAGATCATGCTGTTGTTCTTGAGGCTGTATCCAAGTAATGCAGTTTGGACTCTTTTATTGATTATGAGAGCTACTTCATTTCTTCTACAGGATTTTTGCCCACATTAGTAAGCATAATGGTCATCTGAATTAAATTTGCCCATTCCTGTCCGTTTCAATTCACTGATTCCTAAGATGTCGAAATTCATTCTTGCCATCTCCTGCTTGACCACGTCTAATTGTCCTTGATTCATGGAGCTAACATTTCAGGTTATTATGCAATATTGCTCTCTACAGAATTGGACTTTACACTCCCTACCAGATACATCCACAGCTAAGCATAGTTTCCACTTTGGCCCAACAGCTACATTCTTCCTGAGCTATTAGTATTTGTCTTCCACTTTTTCCAAGTAGTATATTGGACACCTTCCGACATAGGTGGCTCAACTTCTGGTGTCATATCTTTTTGCCTTATCATACCGTTCACATAGTTTTCACAGCAAAATACTGGAGTGGTTTGCCATTCCCTCCTCCAGTGGACCACATTTTGTCAGAACTCTCCACTATGATCCATCAGTCATGGCTCATAGCTTCTTTGAGTTACACAAGCCCCTTCTCCATGACAAGGTTATGATCTATGAAGGGGAATAATACATGTATTAAAAAGTAAAAATTCAAGTCCAGAGAACATTCATGCGGAGAAGCAGGATTAGACTAGAGGAATATTTTAAAGAACATATTTTATTGAAATTCACACATATTTGATTCTGAGCTTCTTAGAAATATCAAACTTTCAGAGGTATTGTATGTATAAGATAATAAAAGCAGGTAAGAAGCTCAACACAGCACCTGACGTTTTGTTAATAAATAACAATACTGCATCTTTTCTGCCTATACTCGAATATTTTTATAGCTTTGGATATTTCAATGAGAATTCATCACATTATATTTGATGTTTCAAGTGATGATGCAAATGGAAATTAAATTGATACTGAATTTAAAAATATATTTGACTGTGAAAATCTATATTAACAAAACTAGTATGTTTTCCTAAATATTCTTAAACATGTTTTCCAAAGTTTTCAGGGATCAGGTATAAAAATGGAGACCTTTACTTCTAATTCCTGGTCCTAATGAGAATGCGCCATTCACATTATGGCCTGTTCCTCTTATAACATCCCTCCCATTGGCAAGAAATATAGAACAGCCTGCAGAGACATTTCCAAATTATAATTTCCAACAGGAAATGTTCAGTATCCAGCTATTGAAGATATGACGCTACCCCTTTTTCAATTAAATTGCAATATATCAAGTGATTATATGTCTTTTATGTACATATTTCTATTTACCTTAAACAGTTTACCTGAAATAAATCTTATATACACAATGATAAGATTTGGAGACACAGATATAATTCCTGCTGTTTAGAATACAAAATTATACTCTGGACATGGAAGAAATAGTGTAAAATCTAAGCATATTAGCATGCTGTGTCAGACTTAGAACAGAAAACTCATGGAAGAGGAGTTTGATTCAATTTGGATAAAGGGAAAACTGTTATTATCTACAAAAACATGTTTGGTAGATACTCCCTCCTTATGGAAATGAGGACGATAATTGTTTTTTTTTTTTTTTGAGAAAAAGGATTGGTGTAAGCAAATATAAAATAAAATGCTATTTTAGAGCTTATAGGGAATGTAAGGCTCTCTTAGGGTTCCTGGGGAATGTGGTTGCATTCTAATATTCTACATATGTACCATTGTGTAAACATCTGTATGCTTTTAAATTCCATGGATTACAGAGAAATAAAAACAGTTTAAAACAATATGCTTCTTTATTCTGTGTGACTTTGATAATTAATTAAAAACATATACTTCTAAATGCAGTCTACTAAAATATTGCATGGCCATAAAGTTTGTTCGAGTTTTACTGTAACATCTTACAGAAAAACCCAAATGAATTTTCTGGCCAATCCAAAATACAGTGGATCTGAGTTCAAAACTTGACTTTACAATTATAATTTTTCTAAATATACGCTAATCATCATGTTTTATTTCATAATACCTATATCATTAGCAGCTGTGAAATATAACATATTAGGGCATGCAGAGCATACAATAAGCATTCAGTTTTGACTATTGTAAGTAATCACTATAGTCAAACTAGCTCTAAACAAAATAACTTAGGAACAAATTCTAGCTAAGGTAAAAATCCCTATAGCTCTTCACCATGAAAGATAATTCCTATGATACATCTCAAACATATTTTCACTGTGGCTTCCAGAAATATGTTATCAAAAATTTATATTCCTACTTTTAATTTCTCCCTAAATGAAGGCTATTAAGGATTGCTTTAAAAGACAATTTTCATTTGTAGTTTAATAAGTTTATATGTATTAGTATATAGAAACAAAAGCAGTATTAATTCAAGAAATAGTCATCAAATACAAACTGAGTATTTGATCAAGGCTTAATACAAATGTTCAATAATGTTTTCTGTGGTTGTATTGTAACTAGAATGAAACAAAACAAGAAACAGTGTGAAGATGAATTACATTAAATTCCATAGTGAGATAACTTTTGAATGGGAAAAAGTCAGGGTACTCAAAAACATGTCCTTAGTTCTCCTAGATAATCAAGTTATATAATCATGTCTATTCAAGATGAGGTTGTGCTTTATACTGTTATCTCTTTCATTTCATGATATTTTCATTGCTCATGACTGACTTTTCATTAATCATGGAGACAACTCTATCTGAAGAATTTCAAGTTGCAGCTTTCAGTGAATTTAGCTGAGACTTTTACTTTTTTATTTAATATTCAAAAATGCTGTATGAGAAATCATACATCATCAAAGAACCCGATAAACCCCCAAAGTTAGAACAATAGGATCTGAAAATATTATACAGACATTTTAAGGCCTGACAAGCATAACGATGGTTATATGCATTTAGGAGTATTGCCAAGACATCTATTAAATGTTTTAGAATAATCTTAAACAAAAGTCATTTTACATATGTTAGTTATTTAGATAGTCACAAAAAAGAGGGCCACATTACTTATAAATCTATCCAAATAACCTTTTGAGTTCATTCCTGGTTAGTAACTTAGGTAAATTCAGTTTCTAAGCTATTATTTTTTTTAATGATGTTTCATATTATCAATATAAATCTTTATATTATCAAAAAATGTTGCTTTCAAGAGCAATCTTCAAATTATTCCTCTCTTCCCCAATCTTCAATTTAGATAATCACAGAAATAAAATTCAAGACATATATTTAAATCTATTGTAGCTTGAACATAGTGCTTCTTTCATGTAACCGTAGAAACAAGGTCTGTTATAAGCAAAATCAGATAAATTATTTCAACAAGCAAAAGGCATATTCTTTAAACAACTATCCTGCAACCATTTTGTCGCAGTATTGATATTACTTTATAAAGAATGCAGGAATGGTTTGGCTAAAGTTCTCAAGCAAGTGTTTAGGGAGATATTTCAGTTATAAGTACCTAAGTGTTTTGCAGTGTTATATTTTATTTTGTTTGTTCTTAAGTAATGTAATCTTCTTATTTATGTCCATGCATTGCTTTCAAAGCTTGCTCTTTGGAACACCTGTAGTATAATGACCTGTGACAATGTTTAAAATGCAGATTCATGAATCATTCCTCATCTGCTAAACCACAATTTCTATGGAGAGGTCCAAGGAATCTTAACAACTTCCTGTAAATTATACTGAAAATGAAGTCTGAGAATCAAGAACATGTAGAGGATATTCTTATCAGAGTGCATTGTAATGATAGTTGATAGCATGCTTCTCATTCTTTTTTCCTTTGATTAAATTCTCATTTATGTAAGTAATAATTGCTAGCCCTTCAGTCCTGTCCAACTCTTTGTGATGCCATGAATCGCAGCCTGCCAGGCTCCTCTGTCCATGGAATTTCAGGAAAGAATACTGGAGTGGGTAGCCATTCCGTTCTCTGGGGGATCTTCCCAATCCAGGGACTGAACCCCTGTCTCCTGCATTGCAGGCAGATTCTTTACTGCTGAGCCACCTCAGAATGTATTTTCTACATGAAGTGTTGCCACTTCCACTGTTTGCATTGATCAACTTTGTTTTCTCATTATCAATTTTATTTTCTCACTGTCTCAATCAGGACCCAATAGGAGACAGAAGGCAGAAACAAATTTGAATACCTAAAAGTTTAATCACAGTAAATAATTTTAAAAGCTTGGCTCGTAGATGGGGGAACCATAAGGAATAGTGCCAGAATTTGAGGTTAGCTATACAACTATCACCACCTCTAGGTCCAAATAATAGTGATAAGGAAGGAGCTTACAATTCCAAAAGAAAGGACAATTCTCTAGAACAGGTCTTTATAGGAGAAGCAGCACCCTTCTGTGAAGGGACACAGCAGGCACAGGTTAGACTCACAATGTGGGGTACAGGGAACTGTATACTTTGACCCCATTCTCCTCAAGCTCTTCAATCCTCCTCCATGGTTCCCCACTGGTTAAACACAACAGAAGGTAAGGGACATGCAGACTCTTAGATAGGAATCATATGGATCAGGTAACTTGACAGAGGATAGGATAGGGTAGAGTGGCTCTGGAAAGATGCAAAATATATCTAACATCCTAATTCTCAAAATATGCATGTCAGTGCTTTATATTTCCAAGTTTTTCAGTGATGATAATATATCTGAAATAGTGTTTTTTTAATGTGAAATGGTTTGTAGATAATAACTTGCATGTATTTTTGTTTAAATGCACATCTATGTCAATACAGAAGTGTATATGTGACCATATGTGAAAAAGACAATACTAAAAAGAGAAAAAAAAAACTGCCTCTCCCTGTTGACTCTACTTTTTCATTGTAGTATCCCTGGTTTACCCTGCTTTATTCTCATAATCTCTGGTTTAAATTCTCTTAATGTGTTTACCTCCTCTGGTGAATTCCAAACCTCACATCCATCTAATTATTTTTTCTTCTTCATATTTATACATATAGGTAATCAAAATATATGGTGTATAAATTACACATTGCTTTGTTTCTGATTTACACAAATACACATACATTGGAAGAATCAATGCTTTTGAACTGTGGTGTTGGAGAAGACTCTTGAGAGTCCCTTGGACTGCAAGGAGTTCCAACAAGCCCTTCCTAAAGGAGATCAGTCCTAGGTGTTCATTGGAAGGTCTGATGTTGAAGCTGAAACTCCAATACTTTGGCCACCTTATGCGAAGAGTTGACTCACTGGAAAAGACCCTGATGCTGGGAAGGATTGGGGGCAGGAGGAGAAGGGGACGACAGAGGATGAGATGGCTGGATGGCATCACGACTCGATGGACATGGGTTTGGGTGAGTTGGTGATGGACAGGGAGGCCTGGCATGCGGCGGTTCATGGGGTCGCAAAGAGTCGGACACGACTGAGCGACTGAACTGAACTGAACTAATGTGTCCATGTTGCTGCTTTGGCATTCTTAATTGTTTCTAATGTAAATCACAAATTGTTAATTATTTCCAATGACATTTAACATTTGTTGAATATTTTACAGCTGAATAGAAATGCATTTCAATTTTTTTTGCTTTTTAGACAAATTGAAAGACTATACAATTAATTTTTAACAGATGTTTATTTCAACAATTATCCCTTTCTTCTCTTTGTACTGCTTATTCACAGGATGCTTAATATTCAAATTCACATCCTTATTTTATTTAAAATATTATGGCTCTTGTCTCCCCATCAGCTGGAGCAGGAACCTAGGGCATGTTGGCTTTAACACTAGTAAGCCTAAGAAATTATTCAATTTCTCCAAACAGAGAACCAGTGTTTTTCCTTAGATCGTATCTGTTTGCTCCTGGCTTATGATTAGATCATCATTGCCACTTTTCTGACAACTAATCCACCTCATTCTAAGATGTATCTTTACCAAAGAATCAATGATGTCATTTTAAAGTCTAAGCATGTTGTAAATTCAGCTATTTTTTACCTTTACCAATCCCCAAAGTCTTAAAGGCCTAAGTTGTCAGGGAAACAAAAGAAATATTCAGGAAGAAGTCTGATATCTCCCTCCCAGGAGATGTTTAAACATAGCACAGAAGCAAAACTATCTGGGGTGTAGGTATATTCTTGCTTGGAAATATAGCTACTTATTTTCACTCTCTTGAATTTTTTTTGGTCAGTTGTTTAGAATATTTTTTAAAGGCATGATAATTTAAGAGAGAGGTATATATATATAGAGAGAGAAGTGATACTTAAATCATAAGTATTGAAAATCTTATGAAGTTACAGCATATGTGCTTGGTCAATCTTGAAATAGCGGTGGTAAATTCAAATGTATTTTTAGAATTTAGAGAGTACTCAGAGGTAAACAAATCATAACCATTTAAATAATTTTCATTATTTTTACTTGTTAGGTGTCGATTTTCCTGTGTGTACACTGGTGAGTTCAACCTGGGTTACGTTCAAGTACCTCAGAAGAAAAGTTTTAAAATAATTCTGAAACACAGTGTTGCCAGATAGTACTTAAAATGCACTGTGAGATCCATTTCAAACTTCTCTTTCCATTCCCAAAACAACAATAAATAATGGGAGAAGCTATGCATGTGTAAGGGTAGGGGCTATGTGTGATACCTTCCCTTCTACTTTGCTGTGAAGTTAAAACTGTTCTAAAAAAATAAGTCTTTAAAATTAAGAAAAGTTAATTTTTAATTAAAATATAGTTACAGTAAAAATTGTAGTTTTTTATTTTTCTTTTCTCATTGAACTACAGAGGAACTGGAACACCTATCTGCAACCCAGGCACATTGGATCTGCTGCGCTCTGGGTATAAAATCAGGGAAGTACGGGAGTCTGACTCTTGCATTAAAGATAATTAAGACTGACATAGCACTGAAAAAATAATACTATCCAATGAATTAAGTGTCATCCAGTTAAAATGATGACAGATTTGCTCTGGAAACTTACAAAGCAAGAGGAAAAATAAACATATTTGGCCAATATTCCAGATAGTAAAATAAGCCATGAATCTCTGGTAATTATGATTATGACCAGAGAATTATGAATTCTGGAGAAGTGATAACATTAAACGTAAATTAAATGCATGAAATTCTAAAAATAGGCATACATGCAAGACTCTGCTTTATGATAGTAAAAGACGGCTTATACAGTGCAGTTTATGCTACTAAGACAAACTGAATAACTTATTACTACTATTCCCCAAATATATATAAAGAAATTTAACTCTCTTTGTATATTCTTTATAGTAAAATCATTGTATATGAATCAAATATGTGAGCAAAAAATAAGTCATAAAACTTCACAAATTATGAATTAATGTTTGCAGAATGAAAAATAGTTTCTAGCTAGACATAAAATTCAGAAACAATAAGGAAAATTTATGATAAATTTGACTACATAATATTTAACATTTTGAACATGAATTAAAAACAAAATACAAGTTAAAAAGCAAACTGCCATAATGAGTAAAAATATTTGCAATATACATGATAGAAAGGGATTTGATTTCTTTAGTATTACATGTAAAGAGTTTAAACCAAGCACTAAAAAATATAAATTACACAGAGCAAACTGGACATATTAATTGAAAGTGCAGTTTCTATAAAAAATAGTCAATCATACGTAATTATATGAAAAGCTGTGAATCATATAAGGAGTAATTTTTCAAAACATGTAGCCATGAATACTCAGCATAAGAAATAGGAGAGAAATACATATTAAGCATTCTATTTGATTTTGATTATTTTGTTTTATATTTCTTCCTACATTTTTTGCATTGAGCCAAAAATAATCTACAAGTAAGTTACTAGAACTAATAAGAATTTTGCAGGATAAGGAGGATATACATTCAATATATAAAAATAAAAATTATATAATGTGTATACATATATATATATAATTAATGAACAGCTTGAAAATAATATAAAAAATATGGCCTTAAAGTACAAGTTACTGATATGATGTATCATAATATAATACTTTATAATTTATACTTATAAGTATATAAGTATACTTTATATTATAATGTTATCAGTATAATAAAGTATTTTATAAGATATAGAATAAGGCTACACTATAGCATCAAACAATATATCCTCATAATTCTAATTAAATATCTATATAACTTCTAGGATGAAATTACATGTATATATAAAATTTATATATATATAATTTTTTAAAGACCTATAAAAATGAAAAAAATCTTACAACTTAACAAGACAAAGAAGATTTAAAATGGGATTATATGTTTGAACCAGCATCCTTAAAAAAAATGGTACATATGATAAGCAAGGCTTCCCTGGTGGCTCAGTTGGCAAAGAATCTGCCTGCAATACAGGAGACCTGGATTCGATCCCAGGGTTGGGAAGATCCCCTGGAGGTGCACATGGCAACCCACTCCAGTATCCTTGCCTGGAGAATCCCCATGGGCAGAGGAGCCTGGGGGACTACAGTCCATGGAGTTGCAAAGAGTCAGATACGACTGAGTGACGTTCAGTTATAATAAGCAAATTAAAAGATACATTAATAGGGAATTTAAATACTCACCATAAATACAACTGTACACCTATTAGAATGGCTAAAATTAAAATAGTATACATACCATGTACTAAAATTCTTTACTTTTTTGGTACAACTTTCCACACAATGTTTTATCTACCCATTCTATTTAGTCAGTGACATAGGTCATCTTTAAAATATCATCTAAAATTTGCACCACTGATATAATTCAAATTTAGAGTGGTTTATCACAACTAAAACTTGGTATCACAACTATATACTTGGTATATAAAATACCAGTATCTAAAATATAACATCTAAAAGACTCCTACTCTTTAATCATCTCTATTTCATATCGTCACCAATTTATTTAATAAATATCTGTTGAACCTGCTATGCTTCAGACAACGTTCCAGGACTACGAATATATCAGTGAACACAGCAGTAAAAATGACTCAGATGAAAGAGTTTCCTGTTTAATGAGGTGAGAGGGATAATAAGGAAAAAAGAGAGACTATAGGGCATACTGTCATATAGTGACAAGTTATGGCAGAAAAGTAAAACATGAACAGGCCAAAGAGTGGAAGAATGCTCAAATCTTGAATGGGGTTTAGAGAAAGCCTCACTGAGAAGATGGGCTATGAAGGACAGCCAGTAGAAGAGGTGCTGATCAATGCAGATATGGAAAGTCCCAGACAGGACTCCCTGTTGCTGAAAAATTTCAATGACAGAGACAGCTGATGTATGATAAAGTGTATGATTGTTACATGTGGAAATATAGAGACTGAATGTTAGATTTAAACATTACTGCAATTCATAACGGTCATGTGGTATGTTCATACTGCAGATGGGGTACTCTCTTCAACTACCACCTCATTTCCTCCTATCCATTTAGACTGCTAATTGTTTAGTAGATCTGCCTATTAACATGGTAATTATTAACATGGTAATCATAATCATTATTAAAATGCATTTATTCTGAGGGCAATTGGAGCAAAATCCCTTGTGAGATGTCTAAATTTTCTCATTTGTAAGTTCAAGGAGATGGTAAAAATGGCCAACTAGGCCATTAAACTGCCATAACCTGCGGCAAGCTGTTCTCGGAAGATCACTGAGCAAGAGTTAACCACCAAAATAAAGGTGAAGACCTCTTGGTCACATTTCATTGAATATACATGAATACATCTTTAGAATAAAGACCAACTTCTGTAACTGCTGAAGAGGCTATAGAACTGTCCATTATTAACCTCAGAAGCAATACATTTATGAGTGTGTCACCTCGTTATATTTGCTGTGTAATACATGCATTATAAAATACTATGCATTGTTTAGAAGTTGGCTCTGTTGTAAATTTCTGAGAATTTGTATTAAAAGTATATTAGGATTTACTATCAACATTGTTTATAATATTCCTCAGAATTATACTCTCAGTTTTATATATATAATGTATGTTTTTAAATTAACATTTTAAATAATGTACTCTTAAAAGAAATTTCAGTTTTTACACATTTTATTGTTTTATAAAAGGAAAATGAAACTGAAGAATTAACTTAGTTAAATTTACCTAAATGAAATGTTATATATTAACCTTTATATACTGAGTTAAGTATTTAAAAGTACTTGGGTTACAGACATAGCTACCCTATGTATAAGACTCTGACTATGGTTCAATATAACTTATTACATGCTATCTCATTATTTCTAGGGCTTCTGTGTGGGTTACTATAATCACTGTTGTTTGTTATTAGTATTGACAGTAGTTTATATTGGTTCAGCTTAGGTTTCTACTAGAAAGCAGAAAATTCCAGCTAGGTTAGTCTAGCTTGTCTAAATACTGGGGCAAAAGAAAAACAAAAACAAAAACCTAGCATGGAATGAAACCTAAAAAGTTGATAATATTTAACTTGAATTAAAAAGATACTTTTCTTCATTTTGATAAGGTCCAGATTCCTCTTCTTTAACTCTCAATGCATATATATATAATCAAAGACAGGCTGAAAAATTCAATTTTTTTCTTCTTTCCTTTAGAGAGGACACAAAAACTGAGCAGGGGTAAGAATAAACATCATGTAAAAAAGGAACACAGTAGGAAACCCTCTTACAGGATGGTCTGTGGGGAGTTTTGGAATCTCAGAAGGCAACATAACTGGAAACAAAAAAGAAAAGCCCACGGAATACATGCCTAACCACAACTCAAAAGGCTCTAACCTAACAACCTAACACAAAGCCTGGCCCGCTCACAAAACAAAGGATTGAGAGAATACCAAAGGAGAGCTAGCCTGCTGCATAAGGGCTCCTCCCCACCTGGAGATAGGCAGGCTTGCAACAGCTAGAGCCAGAAGGCAAGGGGCTGCTACAATCTCAGCTCCAGAAAAGTCATCTTCCACCAAACTGTGAGCAGGCTCCCAGCTGCTAACAATGTCTTCCTGAGATCCTGGGTGGTTGACAGCCACCATGCAGGGTGCAGTCTGAAATCGGCTCTCCAGAGGAGACATACGGCACACCTGAGACGGTGCTCTCGCAAGGCACCCAGGAAAATGAGTACTGGAACCAGGGAAGTGGGTGCATGGCCCACCTGGGACAGTGCACTCGCCAAGCACCTGGTTGTCTGATGGCACAAAACACACGTCCAACCCCCAGAGACTGAGCCAGAACTGGGTCTGAGCATCTCCTGTGGAGGTACGGGTCAGCAGTGGCCTGCTGCAGGGAAGGGACTCTGGGTGCAGTAGACCTGGGTATGGCATAAGCCCTCTTGGAGGGGGTCTCCATTAACCCCATTATAGAACCACCAGAACTTACACAGGACTGGGGAAATAGACTCCTGGAGGGCACAGATAAGACCCTGTGCACACTAGGACACAGGAGAAAGGAGCAGTGAACCCACAAGAGACTGACCCAGAAATACTCATGAGTGTCCAGGAGTCTCCAGTGGAGGCATGGGTCAGCGGAAGCCTGCTGCAGGGTCAGGGCACTGAGTGCAGCAGTGTATGCATGAGACCTTTTGAAGGAGGTTGCCATTACCTAAATTACCTCCAACATAGGTCTCAGGTCAAGCAACAGGGAGGGAAACATCCCTGCCTATCAACAGATAACTGGATTAAAGATTTCTGATGGCCCCATCCATCAGGAAAAAACCCAGTTTCCCCCTCAGTCAGTCTCTCCCATCAGGAAGCTTCCCTAAATCTCTTATCCTTATCCATTAGAGGGAAGACAAAATGAAAACACAGTCACAGGAAACTAACCAGACTGATCACAAGGACCACAGCCTTGTTTAGCTCAATGAAACTATGAGCCATACCATGTACGGCCACCCAAGATGGACAGGTCATGGCAGAGAGTACTGACAAAACATGGTCCACTGGAGAAGGGAATGGCAAACCACTTAAGTATTCTTGCCTTGACAACCCCATTAACGGTATGAAAAGGCAAAAGGTATGACACTGAAAGATGAACTCCCCATATGCTACTGTAAAAGAGTGTAGAAATAACTCCAGAAAGACTCAACAGATGGAGCCAAAGCAAAAACAACACCCAGGTGTGGATGTGATTTGTGATGGAAGCAAGGTTTGATGCTGAAAAGAGCAATACTGAATACAACCTACACTGTTAGCTCCATGAATCAAAGCAAATTGGAAGTGGCCAAACAGGAGATGGAAAGAGTGAACATTGATATTTTAGGAATCAGTGAACTAAAATGGACTGGAATGGGTGAATTCAGTTCAGATGACCAGTATATCTACTACTATAGGCAAGAATCCCTTAGAAGAAATGGAGTAGCCATCATAGTCAACAAAAGAGTCCAAAATGCAGTACTTGGATGCAATCTCAAAAATGACAGAATGATCTCTGCTCGTTTCAAGGGCAACCCATTCAATATCCCAGTAATTAAAGTCTATGCATCAACCAGTAATGCTGAAGAAGCTGAAGTTGAACGGTTCTATGAAGATCTATAAGACCTTCTAGAACTAACATCGAAAAAAGATGTTCTCTTCATTATAGGGGACTGGAGTGCAAAAGTAGGAAGTCAAGAAATATCTGGAGTAACAGGCAAATTTGGCCTTGGGGTACAGAATGAAGCAGGGCAAAGGCTAATATATTTGCCAAGAGAATGCACTGGTCATAGCAAACATCCTCTTCCAACAACACAAGAGAAGACTCTACACATGCACATCACCAGATGGTCAAACCAAAATCAAATTGATTATATTCTTTTTAGCCAAAGATGGAGAAACTCTATACAGTCAGCCAAAACAAGACCAGAAGTTGGCTGTGGCTCAGATCATGAACTCATTGTTGCCAAATTCAAAATTAAATTGAAGAAACTAAAGAAAACCACTAGATCATTCAGATATGACCTAAATCAAATACCTTATGATTGTACAGTGGAAGTGACAAATAGATTCCAGGGACTAGATCAGACAGAAAGAGTGCCTGAAGAACTCTGGAAAGAGGATTGG
This sequence comes from Antilocapra americana, assembly GCA_007570785.1. Lineage (NCBI taxonomy): Eukaryota > Metazoa > Chordata > Mammalia > Artiodactyla > Antilocapridae > Antilocapra > Antilocapra americana. Next base: position 13,475,855 of record ML661902.1, read on the forward strand.
GACATTGTACAGGAGGCAATGATCAAGACCATCCCCAAGAAAAAGAAATGTAAAAAGAGAAAAGGAAAGATATACCCATTTTAATGCAGAGTTCCAAAGAATATCAAGGAGAGATAAGAAAGCCTTCCTCAGGGATCAATGCAAAGAAGAGGAAAACAATAGGAAGGAAAAGACTGGAGATCTCTTCAAGAAAATAAGCGATATCAAAGGAACATTTCATGCAAAGATGGGCATAATAAAGGACAGAAATGGCATGGACCTAACAGAAGCAGAGGATATTAAGAAGAGGTGGCAAGAATACACAGAACTATACAAAAGAGATCTTCATGACCCAGATAACCACGATGGTGTGATCACTCACCTAGAGCCAGATCCTGGAATGCAGTGAAGTGGGCCTTAGGAAGCATCACTACAAACAAAGCTAGTGGAGGTGATGGAATCCCAGTTGAGCTATTTCAAATCCTAAAAGCTGATGCTGTGAAAGCGCTGCACTCTATATGCCAGCAAATTTGGAAAACTCAGCAGTGGCCACAGAACTGGAAAAGGTCAGTTTTCATACCCATCCCAAAGAAAGGCAATGCCAAAGAATGTTCAGACTACTGCACAATCACATTCATCTCACATGCTAGCAAAATAATGCTCAAAATTCTCCAAGCCAGGTTTGACAGTACATGAACCGTGAACTTCCAGATGTTCAAGCTGGTTTTAGAAAAGGCAGAGGAACCAGAGATCAAATTGCAAACATCTGCTGGATCATCAAAACAGCAAGAGAGTTCCAGAAAAACATCTAGTTTTGCTTTATTGACTACACCTAAATCTTTGACTCTGTGGATCAAAACAAACTGTAGAAAATTCTTAAAGAGATGGGAATACCAGAGCACCTGGCCTGCCTCTTGAGAAATTTGTATGCAGGTCAATAAGCAACAGATAACACTGGACCTGGAACAAGATACTTGTTCTAAATCGGGAAAGGAGTATATCAAGGCTGTATAGTGTGACCCTGCTTATTTAACTTTTACCCAGAGTACATCATGAGAAATGCCAGGCTATATGAAGCACAGCTGGAATCAGGATTGTTGGCTGAAATATCAATAACCTTAAATATGCAGATGACACCATCCTTATGGCAGAAAGCAAAGAAGAACTAAAGAGCCTCTTGTTGAAAGTGAAGGAGAAGAGTAAAAATTCTGGCTTAAACCTCAACATTCATAAAACTAAGATCATGGCATCGGGTCCCTTCCATTCATGGCAAATAGATGAGGAAAGAATGGAAAGAGTGAGAGACTTTATTTTTTCACTGTGAATGGTGACTGCAGCCATGAAATTAGAGATGCTTAGTCCTTGGAAGAAGAGCTATGACCAACCTAGATAGAAGATTAAAAAGCAGAGACATTACTTTGCCAACAAAGTATGCAAAGCTACGGTTTTTCCAGTAGTCATATGTGGATGTGAGAGTTGGACTATAAGGAAAGCTGAGTGCCTAAGAATTGATGCTTTTGAATGCGGTGTTGGAGAAGACTCTTGAGAATCACTTGGACTGTAAGGAGATTCAACCAGTCCATCCTAAAGGAAATCAGTCCTGAATATTCATTGGAAGGACTGATGCTGAAGGTGAAATGCCAATACTTTGGCCACCTGATGTGAAGAACTAACTCATTGGAACAGACCCTGATGCTGGGAAAAGTTGAAGGTGGGAGGAGAAGAGGACGACAGAGGATGAGATGGTTGGATGGAATCATAGACTCAATGGACATGAGTTTGGGTAGGCTCAGGGAGTTGGTGATGGTCAGGGAAGCCTAGCATGTTTCAGTTCATACGGTCTCAAAGAACTGAACACGATTGAGTGACTGAATGGAATTGAACTCGAAAAAGGAACATAACTTTTCTTGGCAATATAAGAGGAATAGGTAGCTTTATATTGTCACCCTGCTTGTTTAACTTCTAAGCAGAGCACATCATGCAAAACGCTGGGCTGAATGAATCACAAGCTGGAAGCTCTGTGGAGAAATATCAAAAACCTCAGATATGCAAATGACACCACTGAATGACAGTGAAGAGGAACAAAAGAGCCTCTTTTTGAAGGTGAAAGAGGAGAGTGATAATGCTGGGATGAAACTCAACATTTACAAAACTAAGGTCATGGCATCTAGTCCCAGACTTCATGGCAAATCAAAGGGTAAAAAGTGGCAGATTTTCTTTTCTTGGGCTCCCAAATCACTGCGGACTCTGACTGCAGTCATTTAATTAAAAGATGCCTGCTCCTTGAAAGGAAAACTATGACATAACTAGACAGTGTATTAAAAAGTAGAGACATCACTTGCTGATAAAGGTCTATATAGTCAAATATATGGTTTTTCCAGTAGTCATGTATGGATGTGACAGTTGGACCATAAAGAAGGCTGAAGTGAAAGTGGCACGACTGTGTGGGACTCTTTGTGACCCCATGGACTGTAGCCCTCCAGACTCCTCTGTGGAATTCTCCAGGCGAGAATACTGAAGTGGGTTGCCATTTCCTTCTCCAGGGGATCTTCCCAACCCAGGGATTGAACCCAAGTCTCTCATGTCTCCTGCATTAGCAGGCAGGTTCTTTACCACTAATGCCACCTGGGAAGCCCATGCTGCAGTCCAGAGGGTCACAAATAGTCAGACATGACTTAGTGACTGAACAGCAACAGCAATAATGGAGAGGTAGTATATAATCAACATTGTAACTTATTCCAAATGAATGCAGAGAAGAGAGGAGAAGAGAAATAAGAACACAAATATCCGACTATGGTCTGAGTTTAGAGAGGAATATATTACTTCAAATCTGTTTATCCCTTGAATAAGTTATGAAGTATATAATAAAAAGTCTCCCTTCCTAACAGCCAGCCAATCAGTTTCCCTAGATGATGGTCAGGCAAGGTTTTCAGCTATTAGAAAGTCTCTACATCTGTACAAAGATAAACACATATATTGTATTTTAATTTTCTTATACAAAAGATAGTGTGTTCAACACATTATAGTATGTTTTACAATTTATTTCATATCTTCTAAATCACTCTGTATCAATACAGAAAAATGATTTTTAATTTTAAATGATTTCATTATATGGACAAATTATAGTAACTAATTTTCTACTGGTGGGTTTGGTTGATTCAGTTTGATGTAATTTTAATGTAAGAAGAATTAATATTTATGAAATTATCTTCTATTTACATTTTTGGAATCCTATAATTTTCTGCATTTTGAGTGGTAGATTGGTAAGGAGACATTTTTATATTTTAATATTTTGCTTACTTTGTATTATACCTATTCCTAAGTATTGTTATTATAAATGAACATATTTCCCGTTATGTTTTTAAGTAACTGATTTCTGTAGATATACTCAGACAATTTAAAACATATTTTCATTAACTACTTTGCTTTATGTAATTTATTTTATATAATGTAGTATATATTATTTTGGAATTTCAAAGTATACAACTTTCAAACAACACAATATGTGTAAAAATTCTTCAGAAAAAGTTGGAAAAGAGGTATCCTCATCCAGGAACAAGTTCAAGTGTGTGTAAGAACCAAGCATTACATGCAGAATGGCACATCTGGAATAGAGCTTCCATAAAGAAGCTGAATTGACAGATACTCAGACATCCTTGCCTTTGCAATTTTCATAAGTACAAAACAAGGATATATTAACATACCCTACTGACTTTTGTAATTTATAAGGCAGTCTTGAAAATTTTTCTACCAATTAGAATAGATTTGTTGCACATATTATTTTGTTGATAATGTCTTTATTTTTGACTGCATATAATTAATATTTATATAGGCTATAATAAATACAATTTGTTATGTATTAGTTATTATACTTTAAAACCAAAAGACCCTGATGCTGGGAATGATTGAAGGCAGGAGAAGGGGTCTACAGAGGATAAGATGGTTGGATGCTGTCACCAACTTGATGAACATGAATTTGAGTAAGCTCCGGGAGTTGGTGATGGACAGGGAATCTGGCATAATGCAGTCCATGGGGTCGCAAAGAGTTGGACATGACTAAGTGACTGAACTGAACTAAACTGATACCAAGGTAAGCTATACCAAACAGGAAAATATGACATTTATAAATGTATATTTAGCTATACTCAAATAGACATTACTATATAAACATATTGCATTTTGAATTGTTGAAGTGACTTAAATAACATTAAAGTACAGTTTTTAAAAAATCATTTCAAATTGGTAATACTTAGTAAAGAAAGATATTTGAAGATTTTTTTCATTCTTTTTTTTTGTCAGCTCAACAGCTAACAATTCTTCCAATATTCATAAGAGAAGCTGAGAATTTCAGATGCTTTTCTTGCTTCTTGGGTCTAGAGTATGGGACTTGATCTTACTTTATTTGAGAGGAAAGCATTAAGGGGGAGAATTCACCTGGCATACATGGCAGCAAAAAAGGATACAGTCATACTTTGTTTTAATGTGCTTTGCTTTATTGAGCTTTGCAGATATTGCCTTGTTTAAAACTGAAGACTTTTTGGCAGTCTTGTACTGAGAATATCTGTTGGTGCCATTTTTCAAAAGCATTTGCTCAGTTCTTGTACTTGTGTCATATTTTAGTAATTCTCATCATATTTCAAACTGATTCATTAACTATTATATTTTTATGGTAACCTGTATTACTTTGAGATATCACCTATGATAAATACTGTGTGTGTTCTGACTGCTCCATTGACCAGCATTCTCACATCTTTCTCTCTCTCCTCAGTTCTATCTCCTGAGACATAACAATGACTTCTATGTGTTCCAGTGAAAGAAGAATCACATGTCTCTCACTTTAAATCAAAAGCTAGAAACGATTAAGCTTAGTTAGGAAGGCATGTCAAAAACCAAGACAGGCCTACAACCAGGCCTCTTGTGCCAAATATAATAGTATGTGCCGCATTGTGAATGCCAAGGAACTGCTATTGAAGGATGTTACAAGTGCAGCTCCAGTGAACACAGAAATGATAGAAAGCCAAACAGCTTTAATGCTGATAAGGAGGAAGGAGGATCAAACCAGCAATACTCCCAAGTCAAAACCTTATCTAGGGCAAGGCCCTAGCTCTCATTAATTCTAGGAAAGCTGAGAGAGGTGAAAAAGCTGCAGGGAAAGGTTTGAAGTTAGCAGATGTTGGTTCTTAAGATTTAATGAAAGAAGCCACCTGCACAACAAAAAAGTAGAAGGTAAAGCAGCAAGCACTGATGTAGAATCTGCAGCAAGTTATCCACAAGATCTAGCTAAGATAATCAATGAAAGGGGCTGCACTAAACAAGAGATTTCCCATGCATATGAAACAGCTTTCTATTGAAAGAAGATGCCAAGTAGGACTTTCATAGCAGGAGAGGATAAGTCAATGTCTGGCCTCAAAGTTAGGACAGGCTGATTCTCTAGTTAGGGGTCAATGCAGCTTGCAACATGAAGTTTGAAGTCAGTGTTCCGTCACCATTCTAAAAACCCTAGGGTCTTAAGAATTGTGCTAAATCTTGTGCTTGTGCACTGTAAATGAACAGCAAAGCCTTGATGACAGCACATCTGTTTACAGCATGGTCATTGCATATTTTGAGCCCACGATTCAGACTTGCTCAGGAAAAAAAGAGAGAAAACGCTTCTTTCAAAATATTACTGCTCACTAACAATGTACTTGGTCACCCAAGAGCTCGGATGAAGATGTATAATTAGAAGAATGTTTTCATGCCTGCCAATATAACATACGCTCTGCATCCCATAGACTAAGAAGTCATTTACCTAACTTTATAAAGTAGCCAGATTCTGTCCTAATTACTTTTGTTAAAAAATGCTAAATAATGAAAGTATAAATTAGTATTCTTTCACCTTTGCACTATTGATATATTGGGCTAGATAATTCTTTATTTGTAGCCAGGGACTGTTTGTCCTTTCCACTATAGGATGCTTGTAAGCCTTTATCCACCAGCGACAGAATCATATGTGATGGTAACCAAAAATATCTCAGGACTTTGCCACATGCTTCATCCAAGACAGAACTGCTCACACCTCAACTGATAACAACAGCTACAAACATATTGATTGATACTGGGAAGGGAAATTTGATGAAATGATACATACCATGATATTTTCTAATAAAAAAGATGTCTCTTTCAGTAAACAAACATGGAAAAATATTCCTTCAGAATGATAAAGCTAACTGAAAATGCTTATAAAATTTTTAATATTAAATCTGTATTTTATTAAAAGAAATTATTTATTAAAAAATTTTATTAAAAGAAAAAAAGGCACACATTTTATCTCTCAGAATAATACTAAATCAGGGATTCTCCAGTGAATAGTTCAGAGAGAAAATTAAAGTTCTTTAGAATACATAGCATTATCATTAGTGATAGAACAGTAAGAATAACAATATTGCTGAGAAGATAAAATCAATATTTTGTGCTCTCTGCTTCTAAATTATGTGGTTTTTGCACAAAATAATTTCCAGCTTATTATCAGTTACTTACATAATTCCTGTGGCTATATAGCATTCATTTATTATTTCTCTATTAGTGACTTAATCATGCATGCCATATGTTTGGATGTTTGTGTCACTTTCCATTTTTTCACTATTTTAACAACATAATATAGACAACATCATTCATACCACTTTTCTGTAATTTTTTATTTGATTTTATTTTCTTACTATAGAATATCTAAAGTAAATTGTCAGATTAAAAAAATAGAATATTTTGAAGGTTTTAATGCAATTTGTGGTCAAATGCATTAGTAATAATATTCCAGTTTTAGTATATAAACAATATGTAGGAACTTCTATTTTCTATATTTGATCTTAATATAATTGGATTTATTTCTATTTGCAATTGAATTTTTATGGAAAAAAGTTAATTTAATATCAGAATAAAACAGTAAAATTAAATTATGGAGTTAGCAGATATGTTAAAAGATTATGAAGTCCGTGGGACCTCAGCCTTCATTCTATTTGTCCATCTATCAATACATTTTATCTGACTAAGTAATATACATAGATACGTAATATTTATCATGTATGTATATACACATGCAGCAATTTGAGTACTTGGTTTGCTCTTAAAGTATTGCACCTTATGTATAAAAGCCAAGGGAAAAATATCAAAACAAAAACATTTGATATTACTAAGAGAGTTGTTGAATAATTCACCATTTGTTCTGTGTAGAGTACAGATATGAAGCTACCACATTTCATTTCAGAGAAAATGCTTGGTAAAAGGTTGATAAATTACTCTACGGAAAGGCATGAATATGGTTAATTTACTGTCATTTGAGCTTTGGTCCTCTGTCATGCAGTTAAACTTATTTTTATCTGTTCACTTAGAAAATTAGTAGACCTCAGTGAAGTATTCATAAAAATAAAATTTACTTAAGACTGATGAATGGGAAATGAGTTGAATACAAAACAGGAGGTTCCATCTTTCTAGTGACTTAAACATTCATACTCCTTATTGAAGATAGCAATCTGCTCTCTAAAATCAAGATTTATTGCAATTATATTAGTAATCAGTTGCTTTTTCATACAGAGGTAGACACAGTAATCCTTATGTATTCCTGATTCACTTTTTTCTACCTGATGTATAGAGCTAAACACTTATTTCTCAATATTACCACATTGTCACTGATATGATAGCTTTTAATATCCCTAATTTAACTCAAACAAGCAATAATTTTTTGGATATGGACAATCATTACTCTTCAAGCATTTTTGATGTTATTTAAAATGTCCTCTTTGTTAAAAATGCCAAATTACAATGTACAGTTTTCAAGTGTACACTTCTGTAGCAAGTGTCAAGGGGCTAAGTTATGAATGCAAGTTGTTATGAAAGGTAGTTTATTATTGTTAGAATATGAATATTAGTTTTGGTTATATTAGAGTTAAGGATAGAAAATGTCAAGTAAAACTAGCATAAAGAAGTCTTTACTACCTTTATTCTGATACTCATCTATAAGCTAGAACACTGAGACCAATATCCAGAGTCTCTTAAGAAGTGATGTCTTTGCCAATGAAAATATTAACAACAGTCTTACCAAAATACCTTGAGAACTATGTATGTCAGTCCATCCTAAAAATCAACAGTTACAATCTTTTATCACACATAGAAAAGAAGATAATTTGAAAATGTCAGACTTGAGATTTTCCCTAGAGAAGAGAAAAGGCTGGTCATGAAAACCTAGAATTGTTATTGATTCACAATACAAACATTTGGTTAAGAGCAAACTTGTGCACAGACACACAAAAACTCACTTAGAGAGAATTAAATTTGATCTCTCTCTCCGATTGATTTCAAATGATATCAGCCATTTTTTTTCAGTCTATATAGGCCTCAAGTTCTTACTCAAAAGAATGATGCATGACTATCTATATTCGGTTCATTTGAGGTAATAATCATAGCCTAGATATTTTATTTGATGAGTACTCTACATTCCAGAAATATGAGCTGTTATTATTAGTATTACTCTCCTATTAAATAAATGGTGAATATTAATGAAGAGGGAATGATCAACCTTGGAAATAGTCCAGAACACCTCTTACTGAAACAAGAGAAAGAAAAGGGAACAGTGGCATTCCATTTGACTCAGAATCATTAACATATTTTTATTACATTTCAACATGGTTCTTTGAAGAACTGTAAACTGGGTTATTTGCTTCAATGTGTAAGATGACATTTTAACAATTCTTTGAAAAGTCAAACCCAAATGGCATCATCAACAGAAAATCATCATCTATTTTTTTGGGGGGGGGCTGTTTTGGAAATTTCATAATTCCATTAGTTTTGGTTAAAAACAACAACTGCCTATCATCAATAGAATATCACCAGCAAGAGAAATCCAAACTCCCTCTATAAATGGAGGACATTCATGACTTGAAGTGATGTATGAACATTTGAGGGTCTTCACTTGATTGCATTTCACATCAATCTGCATTAGCATCAGAGGCTCTAATATGTTAAAATACAATTTGCCTACTGACATGGGACTTGGCAACTTCATCAGAGACGTTCCGTCTTGGTTTGTTTTTTTGGTGGTAAAATATGTGTGCATGCTCAGTTGTGTCCAACTCTTTGTGACCCCATGGATTCTAGCCCACTAGGCTTTTCTGTCCTTGGGATTTTCCAAGCAATAATGCTGAAGTGGATTGCCATTTCCTTCTCCAGAGAGCTTCTCTCCAGAGAGAAGGAAATTTAATTTTAACTATATTTACATGTACAAGTTTGTGGCACTAAGCACATTCACATTGTTTTGCAACCATTACCAGTATTCACCAGCAGAATTTTTTCATCTTTCCCAACTAAAACTCTGTAACCATTAAACACTAACACCCCTTTCAGCCCTTTCTCTAACCCCTGTCAACCACCATTCTAATTTTCATCTCTAGAAACTTTATATGGGTAATACAATATTTGTCCTTTCTTGTGGCTAACATTTCACTTAGTGTAATGTCTTCAGTGTTACAGTCCATATCAAAATTTCCTTTTTAAGGCTAAAGATTTATATATCACGTTTTTTTTTATCCATTCATCTTGTTAATAATCACTTGGGCTGCTGCCAGAATTTGACTACTATGAATGATGATGCAATGTACATGAGTGTACAAACCTGTTGAGGTAACTTCCTTTACTGATTTTTGTGTATATATCCAGAAATAAAATGGCCAGATCATACAGAAACACAAATTCATCAAATTTATAGTTATTTTGTCAAGTAAATAAGGCCTAGAAGATTATTTTTACTATAGAAACATATATTTTGACTCTAGAGTAGGGGAGATCTTTCCAACAATAGCCCACAAATCAGAAGCCATTACATACTGAATATAAAAATACTTCCACATGCACAGATAATATGATTTGTAAAATGAAAAGATACATGATTGAATTTAAATAAATATTTGTGACACATATAACAGCAGGATGTGTTCAGACGTGATGAGAAATTGAAACTCCTTAGAGAAACAACCAGTGCACTGTGTGTATTCACTAACCCTATTTACCAAATATCCATTTCCACTTTGGACTCTCATAGGATTGCATGTCCTCAGCCACTTGAATTAAATAACATCACATAATTTGTTTTGGACAATAAAATGTATATAAAAGGGAAGTGATGTCTATTACTTTCGAGTTGAAACTTTAGATCCACTGTATCTTCATCCTTCCAACTCAATGGTCATGGAAGTACATTTGAAAACTGAACCATGGTCAGCCTAATTTCTTTAAGATTATGAGAACAGAGTTTCCAGCCAACTTCTGATGGATATTTGGCACAATCAATAAACAATTCTTTCTTTCTATAGCCTCCTGGACTATAAATTAGGGTTTGTAGTTGTTTGTTATTAGAGCATGGGCTGATCTTTCCTAATTGATACATAGTATCTAACAAAAAAGTCAACGGAAGATAAGCAATCTAAAGTATCCTTACTGATGTTCAGTCACTAAGTCCTGTCTCACTCTGTGACCACATGCACTGCAGCACACCAGGCTTCCCTGTACTTCACCATCTCCCAGGGTCTGCTCAAACTCATATTCATTGAGTCAATGATGACATCCAACCACCTCATCTTTTAAAGCCCCCTTCTCTTGCCCTCAATCTTTCTCAGCAATCTAAAGTATGTTATGTGTGTTTTAGAACATTTTGAAATCAGTCCAGATTCCACTATATCCTATAATCTAGTACAAACATACTAATTAATATTCTACTAATAGGATTTATAGCTTGAATTCACTGCTTAACAGGAATACATATGTAGATAAAGTAAGCTGACATCTTTACATTTTGGGGAACCAGAATCCTGGATCACACTTTAGCTTGAAAGGCAACAGAGAATACAGCAAATGGAAACTTTTATTTTAAAATTAAGAACCATAATAAGCATTACATGTGCTAGAAAATCCTTATGATAATTCCAATGAATAATTGCCATGTTTCTTCATAACTTTCCTCAACGTCAGATCTGTCTGGAAATATCCTGATGTCTGCAATAAGCAAATCCTCTCTTTAGGATACTTCTCAATTACATTACTGAAAGGAAACCTCATGTACATTGTGTTTAAGAGTAAAAGTGACAAATTGCATATGCTGCTAGATAAAGCAATGAAATGTTCATAATTAAAATTAATTAGAATATATATGTATATATTGGTATATCTATTCTAATGTCTAAGTAGTCAATAAATATGGTTATTGCTTTTTTGTATATAGGGTGACCACATGTGTGTCAATGTGAGAACATATATCACTAAAATATATTTTTCACTATGTTTTCTTTTGAGAATAAAAGTTCCTTTAAACTGAAAAAGGATTATGAGATGACTGTTAAAATATGTGTTTAGTTCAGCTCAGTTCAGTTGCTCATTCATGTCCAACTCTTTGAGACTCCATGGACTGCAGCATGCCAGGCCTCCTTGTCCATCACCAACTCCCAAAGTCCACCCAAACCCATGTCCATCGAGTCAGTGATGCCATCCAGCCATCTCATCCTCTGTTTTCCCCTTCTCCTCCTGCCCTCAATCATTATTTGGGGTTTGAAGATCATTTTTGTATAGTTCTTTTGTGGCTTCTTGCCACCTCTACTTAATGTCTTTGGCTTCTGGTAGGCCCATACTGTTTCTGTACTTTGTTGTGTCTAAATATCTCTAATTTTTTTGAAGAGATCTCTAGTCTTTCCCATTCTATTGTTTTCCTCTTTCTTTGCATTGATCACTGAGGAAGGCTTTCTTATCTCTCCTTGCTATTTTTTGGAACTCTGCATTCAGATAGGTATATCTTTCTTTCCTCCCTTGCCTTTAGCTTCTTTTATTTTCTCAGCTATTTGTAAGGCCTCCTCAGACAACAATTTTCCCTTTTGTATTTATTTTTCTTTGGAATGGTCTTGATGAAACTTGCACAAACTGAAGAACAATTATGCCAATTAAATCCCCGCACTGTTAAGAATGTTCTAGGACCCACAACAGATTTCCCAACCTTGGCATCTGGCAAAGGAACTAAGACACCCAGGGAATCTGACTTTGGAGGCCAGTGGGATTTAATTACAGAACTTATATAGGGCTGGGTAAACAGACTCTTGGAGGGTCCAGACAAAATATTTTGTGCTCCAAGACCCAGGAGAAAGGAGCAGTCACCTCCACAAGAGACTAACCCAGATGTGCCTGTGAGTGTCCAGTAGTCTCCACTGGAGGATGGATTAAAAGTGGCCTCCTGCAGGTCAGGAGCACTGAATAAAATAGTGCCTGCACAAGAGCTTTTGAAAGAAGTCACCTTATCTTCATTACCTCCCCCACAGTTGGGTATCAGGTCAAAAAACAAGGAGGGAACACAGCCCCATCTTTCAACAGAAAATTGAATTAAAGATTTATTGAACATGGCCCTGCCATCAGAACAAGACCCAGATTCCCCCACAGTCAGTCTCTCCCATAAGGAAACTTTCATAAGCGTATTATCCTTATCCCTCAGAGGGCAAATATAATGGAAACCACAGTAACTGATAACTAATCAAACACATCACATGGACCACAGTCTTGTCTAACTGAAACTATGAGCCATGCTGTGTAGGGCCACCCAGGATGGATGGGTCATGGTGGAGAGTTCTGACAAAACATGGTCCATTGGAGAAGGAACTGGCAAACCACTTCAGTATTCTTACCTTGAGAACCTGATGAATAGTATGAAAAAACAAAAAGATAGGACACTGAAATATGAATTCCCCAGGTCTGTAGGTGCCCAATATGCTACTGGGAATCAGTGGAGAAATAACTCCAGAAAGACTGAAGAGATGGAGCCAAAGCAAAAACAATACCCAGCTGTGGATGTGACTGGTGATGGAAGTAAACTCCAATACTGTAAAGAAAAATATTGTGTAGGAACCTGGAATGCTAGATCCATGAATCAAGGTAAATTGGATGTGATCAAACAGGACCTGGCAAGAGTGAACACTGACATTTTAGGGATCAGGGAACTAAAATGGACTGGAATGGATGAATTTAACTCAGATGACCATTTTGATCTACTACTATGGGCAAGAATCCCTTAGAGGAAATGGAGTGGCCCCCATAGTCAACAAAAGAGTCAAAACACAGTACAGGGGTGCAATCTCAAAAATGACAGATTGATCTCCGTTCACTTCCAAGACAAACCATTGAGTATCACAGTAATCCAAGTCTATGTTCCAACCACTAATGCAGACGAAGCTGAATTTGAACAGTTCTATGAAGACCTACAAGACCTTCTAGAACTAACACCCCAAAAAGATATCCTTTTCATTATAGGGGACGGTAATGCAAATGTAGAAACAACTGGAGTAACAGGCAAATTTGACCTTGGAATATAAAATGAAACAGAGCAAATGCTAATAGAGTTTTGGAAGAGAACACCCAACAACACAGGAGATTACTCTGCTCATGGACATCACCAGTGGGTCAGTACTGAAATCAGATTCTTTGCAGCCAAACATGAGTAAGTTCTATACAATCAACAAAAACAAGACCAGGAGCTGGCTGTGGCTCAGCTCATGAACAACTTAATGCAAAATTCAGACTTAAATTGAAGAAAGTAGGGAAAACCACTAGACCATTCATGTAGGACCTAAATCAAATCCCTACGAATATGCAGTAGAAGTGACAAATAGAATCCAAGGATTAGATCTGATAGACAGAGTGCCTGAAAAACTATGGACAAAGGTTCCTGACATTGTATAGGAGGCAGTGATCAAGACATATCAAACTAGGAGATAATAAGTATAAAAAAGTATGTTTGTATTTTGCAAAATAAAAGGAAATGAGTAATTCATTAAGATAACAAACTTGTCTACATAATCTATATATAGACAATACATAACCTGTATACACACACACACACATATATGTATATATAGAGAGATTATTATTTTTTCTCCTCTGTTTCCTTAATCCTTTCCTTTCTTCATTCGTCTCCATTTCATTCTTTCTATTTATACATTGGCATACTATTATTTCCTTATTTTCTGTCTGCATTAACTAGGTGAAGTCCTAGGTAACAATTTGAGACTAGAGAGGTTTGCCCTAACAATGTGAAACTAGAGGTTCCTTTGGCTTCCTAGCTTATGGTAGTTACCTTCTCAGTACACATTTCTCCCTCATATTTTAACTTACTACTAAAATTTAAGACTGTATTATGTTTTTCCATTAGCCTACACCAAACATCATATATTTTGATATCTTAATTATCTAGATTTAAATCCTAAACTCCGCATATTTTGAGGAGTTGATTCTTACCAGAAATGAACCTCAATTTATTCTTTGTTAAAATGAAAACAATTTTTCTTGGCTCATTGTATAGCTGTGGAGATTGAAGAAGAGACATGCAACTAGAGGTATGGTAGCTGAGTTTTAGTAGATATTAAACTGTTGTTATCTCTTGTGACATCTTGCTAAACAGACAAATTAATCTGTGCTAATGGAATAGCAAGGAGAGATAAAACACACACACACAGATACACACACACACACACACACACACACACACACACACAAAGCCTTCCTAAGCGATCAGTGCAAAGAAATAGAGGAAAACAATAGAATGGGAACGATGAGACATCTTGTCAAGAAAATGAGAGATACCAAGAGGAACATTTCATGCAAAGATGGGCACAATTAAAGACAGAAATGGCATGGACCTAACAAAAGCAGAGGATATTAAAAAGAGGTGGCAAGAATACACAGAAAGACTATACAATAAAAGATCTTCATGACCCAGATAACCATGATAGTGTGATCACTCACCTAGAGCCAGACATCCTGGAATGCAAAGTCAAGTGGGCCTTAGGAAGTATCACTACAAACAAAGCTAGTGGAGTTGATGGAATTCCAGGTGAGTTATTTCAAATCCTAAAAGATGATGCTGTGAAAATGCTACACTCAATATGCCAGCAAATTTGGAAAACTCAGCAGTTTTCATTCCAATCTCAAAGAAAGGCAATGACAATGTTCAAACTACCTCACAATTGTACTCATGTCACATGCTAGCAAAGTAATGCTCAAAATTCTCCTATCAAGGCTTTAACTGTACGTGAACAGAGAACTTCCAAATGTTCAAGCTGGATTTAGAAAAGACAGAGGAACCAGAGATCAAATTGCCAACATCTGTTGGATGATAGAAAAAGCAAGAGAATTTCCAAAAAATGTCTACTTCTACTTTGCTGCCCATGCCAAAGCCTTTGACTGTGTGGATCACAACAAACTGTGGAAAATTCTTCAGGAGATGGGAAACCAGACTACCTCATCTGTCTCCTGAAAAACCCGTATACAGATCAAGAAGCAACAGTTAGTACTGGACATGGAACATCAGACTGGTTCCAAATTGGGAAAGGAGTCCATCAAGGCTATATATTGTCAGCCTGCTTATTTAACTGATATGCGGAGTCATAAGTGAAGTTGGTCAGTTGTGTCCGACTCTTTGCAACTCCATGAACTATAGCCTCCCAGGCTTCCATCCATGATTTTCCAGGCAAGGGTACCGGAGTGGGTTGCCATTTCCTTCTCCAGGGGATCTTCCCAACCCAGGGATCAAACCCAGATCTCCCGCATTGCAGCTTGACGCTTTACTGTCTGAGCCATTAAGGAAGCCTTATATGCAGAGTACATCATGCAAAATGCTGAGATGGATGAAGCACAAGCTGAAATCAAGATTGCCAGGAGAAATATCAATAACATCAGATATGCATGACACCATCACAATGGCTGAAAGTGAAGAAGATCTAAAGAGTCTCTTGATGAAAGTGAAAGAGGAGAGTGAAAAAGTTGGCTTAAGGCTCAACATTAAGAAAACTAAGATCATGGCATCTGGTCCCATCACTTCATGGGAAATAGATGGGGAAACAATGGAAACTGTGACAGAATTTGTTTTGGGGGGAAAAAGCATCAAAAGAATTGATACTTTCAAACTGTGATGTTGGAGAATATTCTTGAGCATCCCTTGGACTGTAAGAAGATCAAACCAGTCAATCCTGAAGGAAATCAGTTGTGAATATTCATTGGAAGGACTAATGCTGAAGTTGAAGCTCCTGAACGCAGGAGGTGAAGGGGATGACAGAGGATGACATGGTTGGACAGTATCACTGACTCGATGGACATGAACCTGAGCAAGCTCTGGGAGTTGGTGATGGATTGGGAAGTCTGGCGTGCTGCAGTCCACAACATTACAAAGAGTCAGACATGAGTGGGCGACTGTACTGAATTGAATGGAAAACGTTGGAGGCTCAAGTCAGGCTGACATCTATATTTTCGAGTTGCTGATTTTGTTGTTGGAATTTATTTCAGCTAAGAAACCTTCTAGAGGTGTCTGAAAGAGTGAATAATACATACTGGGTGTGATTTTCATCTTATGCAACTTAAACTGCAAGACACTTGATTTTAGCACCTAAGACTGAGGTCAGTCAAGGGTGCAATGTAACTGGTGATCATAAGAGGGAGTCATGCTAACTGTTTCACAGAAGAATTGAATTGTGCCTTCTATTCTCTGCCTTTTAAAAATTATTTTAGACATTTTAAATTTCTAAATCAGTGAACATTAAATTTATAATCATGAATTATTTTGATATTAGCAATGACATTTTAGTTATAACTTATTAAAATAAAATTTTTTGAGATTTTTCTCAAAAGCTATTGAGATGTACATATTAAGAAGCTGTATAGCAAAATAATCTAAATCTATAATACCGAAATTATACTGTGACATCTGTTCTTTTGAGTACATGTCCAAAGTAATTAATACAGAGAATCACATTCACCTTTTCTTATATCATAAGCTATGGTGATGATGATCTTCTGGTTGACAAACCTATAATATAGAAAGTGACATGGCACACTGGGTTTTCTCTAAAGTATAATTTTGACATTTACTTTGAAAATGCCAGTAGTAATGAGAAGTCATATAGCCATAATATAGTCTTCAAGAACAATAAAGGTATATACATTGTGACTGTTTTAAAGAAAGCCACTTTTCTTACTTGGTTCCTCAAATAAGTAAGAGAACTGATAGTCTATCAATTACAAATGTTTTCTTTTCAAAATTAGCTCCTATAACTCCTAAGGAATAAGAGCATCAATAGATAAATGTTTAATGACATCCCTAAACTCAATGCTTTCTAGAGAATATCTTTTAATCAGTTCTTTGAAAAAATTTGTGAAGAATAATATTATAAACTTTATACACATATAATTTTAAACTTTGATGGATTTTTAACATAAATATGAAGAAAAAATGCCAGTGGTATTCTCAAAAAAGCAAAAACAGAAATAAAAGCATACCATGAGCTAATAGCAATAGAAGGTGGTAGCATAGTTTCTAAACAAAACACAAAATTAATTAAAATTACTGATTTCATATATGTTGTCCCTGGAGAGAGAAACTTACACTAGTTTTAATAAATATTTGTTAAAGTGCATCCTCAATATTTTCTTTCACATTTTTCAATAGTTTTTACAATGAATCATTGAGGAAGGTATAATTATCATCATTTAGAAGAGAAATAAATTGGAAATAGAACTTAATAGTAGTCCCAACTCAGTGGATACGAATTTGAACAAACTCTGGGAGACAGTGGAGGACAGAGGAGCCTGGTGTGCTGCAGTCCATGGGGTCGCAATGAGTTGGACATGACTTGGCAAATGAACAACAGTGACAATATCAGGAGTAGAAATAGAACTTAAACTCAAGTTGTTTGGCTTGATGTTAGTGCTCTTTTAATTCAAAGCTTTTTTCGGCTGCTTAAGAAAGTCTAGATATGAAAAATATGAGTAAATCTGAGTAAATTACATTCTAAAATTGTGTGTTAATAACAACATAAAATTTTTAAATTCTGAGACCTTAGAGAAAATGAGGCAACATCTAAAGACTGTGAGTGGCCTCATAGCCATGACAATGGGAAAGCTTGCCTAAGATTTATGCATTATGGACTAAGTACATATATTAAGGTCTGAGGTAGCTATGGTATTTGATATTCAGTTCAGTTCAGTTCAGGTCTCTCAGTCATGTCCGACTCCTTGCGATCCCATGAATTGCAGAATGCCAGGCCTCCCTGTCCATCACCAGCTCCTGGAGTCCACCAAAACTCATGTCCATCGAGTTGGTGATGCCATCCAACCATCTCATCCTCTGCTGTCCCCTTCTCCTCCTGCCCTGAATTTTTCCCAGCATCAGGGTCTTTTCCAATGAGTCAGCTCTTTGCATCAGGTGGCCAGAGTATCGGAGTTTCAGCTTCAACATCAGTCCTTCCAATGAACACTCAGGACAGATTTCCTTTAGGATGGACTGGTTGGATCTCCTTGTAGTCCAAGGGACTCTCAAGAGTCTTCTCCAACACCACAGTTCAAAAGCATCAGTTCTTCAGTGCTCAGCTTTCTTTATAGTCCAACTCTCATATCCATGCATGACCACTGGAAAAAACACAGCTTTGAGTAGACGGACCTTTGTGGGCAAAGTAATGTCTCTGCTTTTTAATACTCTGTCTAGGTTGGTCATAACTTTCCTTCCAAGGAGTAAGCGTCTTTTAATTTCATGGTTGCAATCACCATCTGCAGTGATTTTGGAGCCAAAGAAAACAGTCTGTCACTGTTTCCACTGTTTCTCCATCTGTTTGCCATGAAGTGATGGGACCAGATGCCATGATCTTAGTCTTCTGAATGTTGAGCTTTAAGCCAACTTTTTCACTGTCCTCTTTCACTTTCATCAAGATTCTCTTTAGTTCTTCTTTTTTTTCTGCCATAAGGTTGGTGTCATCTGCATAGCTGAGGTTATTGATGTTTCTCTTGACAATCCTGATTCCAGCCTGTGCTTCATCTAGCCCAGCATTTCTCATGATGTATTCTGCGTTTAAGTTAAATAATCAGGGTGACAATATACATCCTTGATGTACTCCTTTCCTGGTTTGGACCCAGTCTGTTGTTCCATGTCCAGTTCTAACTGTTGCTTCCTGACCTTCATACAGGTTTCTCAAGTGGCAGGTCAGGTGGTCTGGTATGCCCATCTCTTTTATAATTTTCCACAGTTTGTTGTGATCCACACAGTCAAAGACTTAGGCATAGTCAGTAAAGCAGAAATAGTTGTTTTTCTGGAACTCCCTTGCTTTTTCAATGATCCAGTGGATGTTGGCAATTTGATTCTTCTCAGTCATGGTGCAAAGTAAAATGAGAGGAGAGCCAAGCCCACTCTAGCTCTCAGGCAGGGCAAGGGACTTCATGCAGGAGATCAAGGGCAGTCTTGGAAAATAAAATGAAAGGAATGTACCCCACTGTGACTTACACTTAATCATTATCTTGACTGAAAATTTTAAATATGTCCGTTCAGTTCAGTTCAGTCCCTCAGTCGTGTCTGACTCTTTTTGATCCCATAGACTGCAGTACGCCAGTCTTCCCTGTCCATCACCAGCTCATGGAGCTTACTCAAACTCATGTCCATTGAGTCAGTGATGCCTTCCAATCATCTTATCCTCTGTTATCCCCTTCTCCTCCAGCCTTCAACCATTCCCAGCACCAGGGTCTTTTCAAATGGGTCAGTTATTTGTATCAGCTGCCCATAGTATTGGAATTTCAGCTTCAGCATCAGTCCTTCCCATGAATATTCAGGACTGATTACCTTTAGGATGGACTGGTTGGATCCCCTTGTAGTCCAAGGGACTCTCAAGAGTCTTTTCCAACACCACAGCTCAAAAGCATCAATTGTTCAGTGCTCAGTTTTCTTTATAGTCCAACTCTCACATCCTTACATGACTACTGGAAAAAGCATAGCTTTGACTACACAGACCTTTGGCGGCAAAGTAATATCTCTGCTTTTTAATATGCTGACTATGTTGGTCATATATTTTCTTTCAAGAAGCAAGCATTTGACTTTAAATATAATTCAATTTTTTAAAAAATATTTGATATAAAAGTCGCCAATTTTGTTATGCTATAATAGTTTCCTCTTCCTTCTCCCAACTTTTAATTTACCACCTTTCCTTTTTCATTTCTCTTTCCCAATAAACAACTATTAAAATGATAGCTGATACATTTTAAGCACCAAAGTGAACTTTTATCAAGTGCAGAGTATAACGGCTACATGGGAGGAAAGAAAGGAGGAAGGAGACTTTGCTACTTGTTTTTAATATTAGGTCAATATCTCAAGTTTCAAAAGAAAAAAAATTGCACAAAAGTCCATTTAGTTGTGGGAAATGTAACCTACAACAAACTTCATATCACTACTCTAAAAGTGAGTTTAAATTCAGCATCACAATCATTTATTACATGAGAAAATGTAAGGGGAAGGAAAATGTTCTCTTGTGTAAATGGATGAGACACTTACTGTGACAGAGCTAATTAGGCTCTTGGGAGAATTTATACACAGCTAATAAGAAGCAGAGCTAAATGTTGTCTTAATTTACCCTGCAGCTCTCAAAAAAAAAATGTTATTCATTCAATTTGCACTAATTGAGCCAACAACCATTAACCCCTCTTTTCTGGATATATTCTTGTGTTAATACACAGAAACTAAGCTATATCTTTCCCAAAGAGTGAGATTGTTCTGTTTCACCACGTGGCTTTGAATACGTTTCCAAAGTACATTTTATTTAAATGTAAAGAAAATGTTCAGAGTTCAGAAAATTGTTTTTCTTCTGTATGGCAGTTTGACTACTGCTTTTACCTTTTAATACAGCAGAGAAGAATGAAAAGGATTAATAATTACCACTATTAAAGTGGAGTTAAACAGGCTCTCAGACAATGCTTGTGAGTGTGAATTAGAACACCCCTGATGTGAAGTAATCTCTTTGTAATTCAAAATTTTAATGTTCTGCACCTTTAAATGTGTCTTTAAGAACATGTACAGAGATGTACAATAATAGTGATATATACAAATTAAAAGATTATAAATATGATTTGGCACAAAGGACCCTAAAATAGACACATTTACATTTTATATCACATCTATAAAAACTGAAGTTGCTCTGTGTATTCTAACTAGGACTATCGTTTTAAAATTAGGATTAATATTTATTTGGTGGAAGACTTATACCAAATTTTTAGCTCAGGCCTTTTTGATAGTGAGATTGGATGAACTTTCATTTTCCAGTTTATGGATTTCTTTTTATTATTTGAAGAATTTACTATGAATATACATTACTTCAGAGATAAGTTTTAATTTTTATATGACAAACTTTATTAATAGAAAAATGTAAATTATTTTAAAGGACATATCTGGCCATACAAGTTTTAAATTATCAATAACAGATCAAGGGAGTTGATAAATTTAATTTATGTGGTAAAAGTTTGATGTTAAAAAATGAACACACCAAAAAATAATGCTGCTGGAACACATACTAATAAAGTAAAATTACATAAAAAGAAAATGAACTTATAACAATAGGATAAAGGAAGTTATATAATAAAAAGCAGTATAATGATAGAGCGCAACAGAGCTAAATAAAAATTTATTTCCAAAGTCATAGGTTATGTTGGATGGTGATTCCAAAGTTACTTATCCCCTTATTAAAAGAAATCTACTTTATTAGAGAGGAATCAATAATCTTGATAATTTTATTTCTGCAGCCCTGAGTTACATAAGAAAAAAAAGTTGTTGTATGAAACTAATACTCTAAAGCATCTTTAACTTATTTTAGCTTTTCATATTAAATATTCTCTGTTAAACCTCATAATGTATACACAATACAGAAATGAAAAATAAAATACTAAACATTTTAGTATTAATTTTCTGTAGACTGTGTACTTAGATAATTTTATTCACCATCCATTCTAGAATTTCTCAAGTTTTTATAATAAATATGTATGGTATATTACAGAATTTTAAATATTCAGTGAAATATATTTTGCATTAAAAAACTTTAAACCTATAAATTGCAAGAAGTTTTTCTAGGCATGTTTGAAGGTCAATGGGACTTTTTATGTGCAGTTCTCTTCTATTCTTTTTGATATTGCACAATAGAGACTAATGAAGGAAAATGACTCCCTTTACCACAAATTTTAGTTATAGTTAAAATGAGTGTTTAATAATGTGTACAGAATGTCTCTCCCATTGACCACATGCCAAGGTCACTCAAAGTGTTTTTATTTCTGTGAAAGAATTCTACTCTAGACAGCATTGAAAAAAAAAGGCAGGAAAAAAACCCACAAAACTATTTTTACCTTTGATTTATCAGCACTGTATTTTCCAAATATTAAATAAGTTTCAGGAAAATATGCTATGTCATAGTTATTGAAAAATATCAGACAATCTGATTTCCAGAAGCCTGGGGTGATCAACAGGAAGGTTTGATGCATTTATATGTGCTTAGTCGTTCTGTCATGTCAGACTCATGGACTGCAGCCCACCAGGCTTCTCTGTTCATGAACATTCTCCAGGCAAGAATACTGAGTGGGTTGCCATCTCCTTCTACAGGGGATCTTCCTAACCCAGGGATGGAACCCAGGTCTCCCTCATTGCAGGTGGATTTTTTTTCATATGAGCCACCAGGGAGACCCTAAGGCACTGTGTTACAAACACATGTAACTGTAACTATATATATATGTGTGTGTGTGTGTGTGTGTGTGTGTAAAATACATATATATGTGTAGATACATAAATCCACATAAATATCCTTGTCTTGAAACCCCATGAACAGTATGAAAAGGCAAAAAGATACGACACTGAAAGATGAACTACCCAGGTCTGTTGGTGCCCAATATTCTACTGGAGAGCAGTGGAGAAATAACTTCAGAAAGAATGAACAGACGGAGCCAAAGCAAAAACACCCAACTGTGGATGTGACTGGTGATAGAAGCAAGGTCTGATGCTGTAAACAGCAATATTGCATAGTAACCTGGAATGTTAGGTCCATGAAGGCAAATTGGAAGTGGTAAAACAGGAGATGGTAAGAGTGAACGTTGACATTTTAGAAATCAGCAAACTAAAATGGACTGGAATGGGTGAATTTAACTCAGATGACCATTATAACCACTACTGTGGGCAAGAATGCCTTAGAAGAAATGGAGTAGCCATCATAGTCAATAAAAGGGTCCAAAATGCAGTACTTGGATGCAATCTCAAAGATGAGAGAATGATCTCTGTTTATTTCCAAGACAAAGCATTTAATATCACAGTAATCCAAGTCTATGCCCCAATCAGTAGCACTGAAGAAGCTGCAGTTGAATGGTCCTATAAAGACGTACAAGATCTTTTAGAACTAACACACAAAAAAGATATCCTTTTCATGATAGGGGACTGGAATGCAAAAGTAGGAAATCAAGAAACACCTGGAATAACAGGCAAATTTGACTTGGAGTATAGCATGAAGCAGGGCAAAGGCTAACAGAGTTTTGCCAAGAGAACGCACTGGTCATAGCAAACACCCTCTTCCAACAACACAAAAGAAGACTACACATGGACATCACCAGACGGTCAACACCAAAATCAGACTGATTATATTCTTTGCAGCCAAAGATGGAGAAGCTCTATACAGTCAGCAAAAACAAGACCGGGAACTGACTGTGGCTCAGATCATGAACTCCTTACTGCCAAATTCAGACTGAAATTGAAGGAATTAGAGAAAATCACTAGACAATTTAGATATGACCTAAATCATATCCCTCATTATACAGAGGAAGTGAGAGATAGATTTAAGGGATTAGATCTGATGGGATTAGATCTGATAGACAGATTGCCTGATGAACTATGTACAGAGGTTTGTGACATTGTACAGGAGACAGGGATCAAGTCCATCCCCATGAAAAAGAAATGCAAAAAAGCAAAATGGCTGTCTGAGGAGGCCTTACAAATAGCTGTAAAAAGAAGAGAAGTGAAAAACAAAGCAGAAAAAGAATGATATACCCATTTGAATGCAGAGTGCCAAAGAATAACAAAGAGAGATAAGAAAGTCTTCCTCAGTGATCACTGCAAAGAAATAGAGGAAAACATTAGGATGGGAAAGACTAGAGATCTCTTCAAGAAAATTAGAGATACCAAGGGACCTTTTCATGCAAATATGGGCACAATAAGGAACAGAAGTGGTATGGACCTCACAGAGGCAGAAGATATTAAGAAGAGGTGGCAAGAATACACAGAAAAACTGTACAAAAAAGATCTTCACAACCCAGTTAATCACGATAGTGTTATCACTCACCTAGAGCCAGGCATGCTGGAATGCAAAGTCAAGTGGGTCTGAGGAAGCATCAGTACAAACAAAGCTAGTGGTGGCGATGGAATTCTAGTTGAGCTATTTCAAATTCCAAAAGATGATGCTGTGAAAGTGCTGCACTCAATATGCCAGCAAATTGGGAAAACTCAGTAGTGGCCACAGAAATGGAAAAGGTCAGTTTTTATTCCAATGCCAAAGAAAGGCAATGACAAAGAATGCTCAAAGTACAACAAATTGCACTCATCTCACATGCTAGCAAAATAATGCTCAAAATTCTCCAAGACAGGCTTCAGCAATGCATGAACTGTGAACTTCCAGATGTTCAAGCTGGTTTTAGAAAAGGCAGAGGAACCAGAGATCAAATTGCAAACATCCGTTGGATCATGGATAAAGCAAGAGAGTTCCAGAAAAACATCTATTTCTACTTTACTGACTATGCCAAAGCCTTTGACTGTGTGGATCACCATAAACTGGGAAAATCTGAAATAGATGGGAAACAAGATCACCTGACCTGCCTCTTGAGAAATCTGTATGCAGGTCAGGAAACAACAATTAGATCTGGATATGGAACAACTATTTCCAAACTGGGAAAGGAGTACATCAAGGCTGTATACTGTCACCCTGATTATTTAACTATTATACAGAGTACATCATGGGAAATGATGAGCTGGATGAAGCACAAGCTGGAATTAAGATTGCCAGGAGAAATATCAATAACCACAGCTATGCAGATGACAACACTCTTATGGCAGAAAGTGAAGAACTAAATAGCCTCTTGATAAAGCAAATGAAGAGAGTGAAAAGTTGGCTTAAAGCTCAATATTCAGAAAACTAAGATCATGGCATCTGATCCCACCACATCATGGCAAATAAATAGGGAAACAGTGGTTGACTTTATTTTTCTTGGCTCCAAAATCACTGCAGATGGTGACTGCAGCCATGAAATTAAACACGCTTACTCCGTGGAAGGAAAGTTATAACCAACCTAGACAGCATATTAAAAAGCAGACATTACTTTTCCAACAAAGGTCCGTCTAGTCAAGGCAATGGTTTTTTCAGTAGTCATGTATGGATGTGAGAGTTGGACTATAAAGAAAGCTGAGCACCAAAGAATTGATGCTTTTGAACTGTGGTATTGGAGAAGACTCTTGAGAGTCCCTTGGACTGCAAGGAGATCCAACCAGTCCATCCTAAAGGAAATCTGTCCTGAATGTTCATTGGAAGAACTGATGTTGAAGCTGAAACTCCAATACTTTGACCATCTGATGCGAAGAGCTGACTCATTTGAAAAGACCCTGGTACTGGGAAAGATTAAAGGCAGGAAGAGAAGGGGATGACAGAGGAAGAGATGGTTGGAAGGCATCACTGACTCAGTGGACAAGAGTTTGGGTAAACTCCAGGAGTTGGTGATGGACAGGGTGGCCTGGAGTGCTGCGGTTCATGGGACAGCAAAGAGTTGGACATGACTGAGCAACTGAACTGAACTGATTTATTCCTTTGAGAATTCACAGCCTAAAAGAATGAGACATGTGACTGGATACAGTGCCTGAATGTTATTTCATCTCTTTTAGTGATGCATCCAGAGCCTTTGTATTGTACATGTGACAGAGTGCACTTATAATTAATGCTGGCATGCTAAAGCCCTGAAATCATTAATACAAACAAAAAGAAAGACAAAAAGGATATGAGACCTCAATATAGATATTTTCTTATAAATACAAATGATATCCATCTACTATTGAATTTCCAGTGATACATTATGGAACATTTCAGAGGGTAAGTAAATATGAAATAAATGATATTTTATAATTTTTGCTCTACTACAAATACTTTTGGCTGTGTTCTAGGTTTAAGTTTGTAATTGTCTTCAATTATGCTTTATAAATAATATTAGCATACTGTATTCCTAGGGAGAAATTTACTTTTAACAACAATAGAGAGGGGGAACTAAGATGGCGGAGGAATAGGACGGGGAAACCACTCTCTCCCCAATAAATACACCAAAAGAACTTTTAAAGACCGCGCAAACTCCATAAAACAGGATCTAAATGCTGGCAGAGGACATCGGGCATCTGAAGGGACGGCCCATTGCTGACGAGAGAAGGTAGGACAAAAGAAAAAAGAGAGAGAATAAAGTAAAGGGAGAGACAGAGTTGGGGGCGGGGATCCGTCCCGGAAGGGGAGTCTGGAATAAAGAGGAAAAAAAAAAAAAAAAGAGGAGAAACGTTTCCGAATACCAGGGAGCATTCTCTCGGGCGGATTTGCGGTGAATCTTGGAGAGCAAGATAGCTGGGAGTAAAAGCAGATTAATAATTAAGCCCTGCAAGCTACATTTCTGGCTGGAAGGCACAGGGAAGCGGCGGCGGACGCCCCACCCCCCACTAGCCAAAGCGGACTGCTCAGGGAGGGGCGGGCCGCGCGCTCAGGGAACGGAGCAGCCTGAGCGACCCAACCCAGGGGGCTAACCGGAGATAGACTGAGAAGTAGCCTTCCCCAGGAAGAGCTCCCCTGCCAGGCCCACGCAGAACAAGGAGAGGTGTGGAGTCGGCAGAGAGGCGGCTGGCCGGGTGGCACAGAACAAAGGGCGTGCAGAGTCGGCAGGGAGGCGGCCGG
>ML661902.1:13522478-13636416 GCA_007570785.1 Antilocapra americana
GCTATATATGACAAACCCACAGCAAACATTATCCTCAATGGTGAAAAACTGGAAGCATTCCCCCTGAAATCAGGAACAAGACAAGGGTGCCCACTCTCACCACTACTTTTCAACATAGTTTTGGAAGTCTTGGCCACAGCAATCAGAGCAGATAAAGAAATTAAAGAAATTTAGATTGGAAAAGAAGAAGTAAAACTCTCTCTGTTTGCAGATGACATGATCCTCTATATTGAAAACCTTAACGACTCTACTAAAAAATTACTAGAGCTAATTAGTGAATATAGCAAAGTTTCAGGATACAAAATTAACATGCAGAAATCTCTGGCATTCCTATACACTAACAATGAGAAATCAGAAAGGGAAATTAAGGAAACAATTCCATTCACCATCGAAATAAAAAGAATAAAATAATTAGGAGTATTTCTACCTAAAGAAATAAAAGACTTGTATATAGAAAACTATAAAACACTGGTGAAAGTAATCAAAGAGGACAAAAATAGATTGAGAAATGTGCCGTGTTCATGGATTGGAAGAATCAACATAGTGAAAGTGAGTATACTGCCCAAAGCAATCTACAGATTCAATGCAATTCCTATCAAGCTACCAGAGGTCTTTTTCAGAGAATTAGAACAAATAATTTCACAATTTGTATGGAAATACAAAAAACCTCGTATAGCCAAAGCAATCTTGAGAAAGAAGAATGGAACTGGAGGAATCAACCTACCTGACTTTAGGCTAAACTACAAATCCACAGTCACCAAGACAGTATGGTACTGGCACAAAGACAGAAATATAGATCAATGGAACAAAATAGAAAGCCCAGAGATAAATCCACGCATCTATGGACACCTTATCTTTGACAAAGGAGGCAAGAATATACAGTGGAGAAAAAACAATCTCTTTAACAAGTGGTGCTGGGAAAACTGGACAGCCACTTGTAAAAGAATGAAACTAGAACACTTTCTAACACCATACACAAAGATAAACTCAAAATGGATCAAAGATCTAAGCATAAGACCAGAAACTATAAAACTCCTAGAGGAAAACATTGGCAAAACACTCTCTGACCTAAACCAAAGCGGGATCCTCCATGACCCACCTCTCAGAATATTGGAAATAAAAGCACGAATAAATAAATGGGACCTAATTAAAATTAAAAGCTTCTGCACAACAAAGGAAACTATAAGCAAGGTGAAAAGACAGCCTTCAGAATGGGAGAAAATAATAGCCAATGAAGCAACGGAGAAACAATTAATCTCAAAAATATACAAGCAACTCCTGCAGCTCCATTCGAGAAAAATAAACAACCCAATTAAAAAGTGGGCCAAAGAACTTAACAGACATTTCTCCAAAGAAGACATAAAAATGGCTAACAAACACATGAAAAGATGCTCAACATCACTCATTATCAGAGAAATGCAAATCAAAACCACAATGAGGTATCACTTTACACCAGTCAGAATGGCTGTAATCCAAATGTCTACAAGCAATAAATGCTGGAGAGGATGTGGAGAAAAGGGAACTCTCTTACACTGTTGGTGGGAATGCAAGCTAGTACAGCCATTATGGAAAACAGTGTGAAGGTTCCTTAAAAAACTGCAAATAGACCTGCCATATGACCCAGCAATCCCACTGCTGGGTATACACACCGAGGAAACCAGAATTGAAAGAGCCATGTGTACCCCAATGTTCATCGCTGCATTGTTTACAATAGCCAGGATATGGAAGCAACCTAGATGCCCATCAACTGACGAATGGATAAGAAAGCTGTGGTACATATACACAATGGAATATTACTCAGCATTAAAAAAAAAATTCATTTGAATCAGTTCTACTCAGGTGGACGGAACTGGAGCCCATTATCCAGAGTGAAGTAAGCCAGAAGGAAAAACAACAATACAGTATATTAACGCATATATATGGAATTTAGAAAGACGGTAACGAGAACCCAGCATGCGAGACAGCAAAAGGAACACAGATGTACAGAATAGACTCGTGGACTCTGTGGATGAGGGAAAGGGTGGGATGATATGGGAGAATGGCATTGAAACATGTTAATTATCATATGTCTAATCAATCACCAGCCCAGGATTGATGCTCGGGGCTGGTGCATTGAGATTTCCCAGGGGGGAGGGAGGAGGGAGGGAGGAGGGAGGGGGGTTCTGGAGGGGGAGCTTATGTAAACCCATGGTGATATCATGCCATTGTATGGCAAAACTAATTTAAAAAAAAAAAGTAAAAAAAAAAAAAGAAAAAAAAGAAAAAGTTGACAATAATCTGACTCTCACAATTAAAAGATACTATAATAAATAGCAACGTTCCAGAATGTCAAGATATAAGTACTAATAAATAAACAATACATCAAATGCTAATTTTAAAGTAGTATCTATCAAATGTAAGTTTTGTAGAGTCAGGCATAACCCAGTGCTTAACAAACTGAGTTGAAATTTTTTTTTCCTTTTTCTATTGTTCTTTTATTTATTTTCCTTACATTATTGTGTTGGTTTTGCCATACATTGACATGAATCTGCCACGGGTATACATGTGTTCCCCTTCCAGATCCCCCCTCCCATCTCCCTCCCGATTCCATCCCTCTGGGTTATCCTGGTGTGGAGCACCCTGTATCAAGCATGAAACCTGGGCTGGTGATTCATTTCACATATGATAATTTACATGTTTCAGTGCCATTCTCCCATATCATCCCACCTTCGCCCTCTCCCGTAGAGTCCAAAAGCCTGTTCTATACATCTGTGTCTCTTTTGCTCTCTCGCATACAGGGTTATCATTACCATCTTTCTAAATTCCATATATATACATTAGTATACTGTATTATTGTTTTTCCTTCTGGCTTACTTCACTCGGTATAATAGGCTCCAGTTTCGTCCACCTGAATGGAACCGATTCAAATTCTTTTTAATGGCTGAGTAATATTCCATTGTGTATATGTACCACAGCTTTCTTATCCATTCGTCAGTTGATGGGCATCTAGACTGCTTCTATGTCCTGGCTATTGTAAACAATGCAGCGATGAACATTGGAGTACACGTGTCTCTTTCAATTCTGGTTTCCTCGGTATGTATGCCCAGCAGTGGGATTGCTGGGTCATGTGGCAGTTCTATTTCCAGTTTTTTAAGGAATCTCCACACTGTTTTCCATAGTGGCTGTACTAGTTTGCATTCCCACCAACAGTGTAAGAGGGTTCCCTTTTCTCCACATCCTCTCCAGCATTTATTGCTTGTAGACTTTTGGATGGCAGCCATTCTGACTGGTGTAAAGTGGTACCTCATTGTGGTTTTGATTTGCATTTCTCTGATAATGAGTGATGTTGAGCATCTTTTCTTGTGTTTGTTAGCCATTTTTATGTCTTCTTTGGAGAAATGTCTGTTAAGTTCTTTGGCCCACTTTTTGATTGGGTCATTTATTTTTCTGGAATGGAGCTGCAGGACTTGCTTGTATATATTTTTTTTTTATTGTTTTTGCCATACATTGTCATGATAGCACCATGGGTTTACATATGCTTCCCCTCCAGAAACCCCCTCCCTCCTCCCTCCCCCCTGGGAAATTTCGTGCACCAGCCACGAGCATCAATCCTGGGCTGGCGATTGATTAGACACATGACAATTAACATGCTTCAATGCCCTTCTCCCATATCATCCCACCCTTACCCTCATCCACAAAGTCCACGAGTCTATTCTATACATCTGCGTTCCTTTTACTGTCTCGCATGTTGGGTTCTCGTTACCGTCTTTCTAAATTCCATATATATGCGTTAATATACTGTATCGTTGTTTTTCCTTCTGGCTTACTTCACTCTGGATAATGGGCTCCAGTTTTGTCCATCTGAGTAGAATTGCTTCAAATGAATTTTTTTTAATGCTGAGTAATATTCCATTGTGTATATGTACTACAGCTTTCTTATCCATTCATCAGTTGATGGGCATCTAGGTTGCTTCCATGTCTTGGCTATTGTAAACAATGCAGCGATGAACATTGGAGTACACGTGGCTCTTTCAATTCTGGTTTCCTCGGTGTATATGCCCAGCAGTGGGATTGCTGGGTCATATGGCAGGTCTATTTGCAGCTTTTTAAGGAACCTCCACACTGTTTTCCATAGTGGCTGTACTAGTTTGCATTCCCACCAACAGTGTAAGAGGGTTCCCTTTTCTGCACATCCTCTCCAGCATTTATTGCTTGTAGATTTTTGGATGGCAGCCATTCTGACTGGTGTAAAGTGATACCTCATTGTGGTTTTGATTTGCATTTCTCTGATAATGAGTGATGTTGAGCATCTTTTCATGTGTTTGTTAGCCATTTTTATGTCTTCTTTGGAGAAATGTCTGTTAAGTTCTTTGGCCCACTTTTTAATTGGGTTGTTTATTTTTCTCGAATGGAGCTGCAGGAGTTGCTTGTATATTTTTGAGATTAATTGTTTCTCCGTTGCTTCATTGGCTATTATTTTCTCCCATTCTGAAGGCTGTCTTTTCACCTTGTTTTTAGTTTCCTTTGTTGTGCAGAAGCTTTTAATTTTAATTAGGTCCCATTTGTTTATTTTTGCTTTCATTGCCAATATTCTGGGAGGTGGGTCATAGAGGATCCCGCTTTGGTTTATGTAGGAGAGTGTTTTGCTATGTTTTCCTCTAGGAGTTTTATAGTTTCTGGTCTTATGCTTAGATCTTTGATCCATTTTGAGTTTATCTTTGTGTGTGGTGTTAGAAAGTGATCTAGTTTCACTCTTTTACAAGTGGCTGTCCAGTTTTCCCAGCACCACTTGTTAAAGAGATTGTCTTTTCTCCATTGTATATTCTTGCCTCCTTTGTCAAAGATGAGGTGTCTGTAGGTGCATGGATTTATCTCTGGGCTTTCTATTTTGTTCCATTGATCTTTATTTCTGTCTTTGTGCCAGTACCATACTGTCTTGATGACTGTGGCTTTGTAGTTTAGCCTAAAGTCAGGTAGGTTGATTCCTCCAGTTCCATTCTTCTGTCTCAAGATTGCTTTGGCTATTCGAGGTTTTTTGTGTTTCCATATAAATTGTGAAATTATTTATTCTAGTTCTCCGAAAAAGACCTCTGGTCGCTTGATAGGAATTGCATTGAATCTATAGATTGCTCTGGGTAGTATACTCATTTTCACTATATTGATTCTTCCAATCCATGAACACGGTATATTTCTCCATCTATTTGTGTCCTCTTTGATTTTTTCACCAGTGTTTTATAGTTGTCTATATATAGGTCTTTTGTTTCTTTAGGTGGATATACTCCTAAGTATTTTATTCTTTTTGTTTCGATGGTGAATGGAATTGTTTCCTTAATTTCTCTTTCCGTTTTCTCATTGTTAGTGTATTGGAATGCAAGGGATTTCTGTGTATTGATTTTATATCCTGCAACTTTACTATATTCACTTATTAGCTCTAGTAATTTTCTTGTAGAGTCTTTAGTGAGTTGAAATTTAATGCACAGAATTTACAACAAACCTATCTGTCTATATAGGAGACATAAGAGATCTCCGTTTGAACCATGGGTTGGGAAGATTCTGTGGTGGAAGGCATGACAACCCATTCCATTATTCTTGCCTGAGAAATCCAATGGACAGAAGAGCCTGGCGGGCTATAGTCTATGTGATCACAAAATCAGACAAGAGTGAAGCTACTTGGCACACACATACACACTATATAACTTAAAGGCAATAAAGTTATATCACTTCTTCTAAGTAAAATATCCTAATCAGTATATTAACTACACCTCAAATCTTGTTAGATGAAAGTTATTACAGTAACTTATTCTACTTCATAGTTTCACCCTACTGTTAAAAATTATAAGAGTCAGAGCAATTATTTTCTTTGCTTAAAGGATGAATTATCATAAAGGTCACTGATATCCATGTGCTCTAGAAGCAAATAAGGGAGATTTTATACTTGATGTGAAAATAAATATTTCATTTCACTTATCAACATCAAATTTAACTTCCCTTCACTTCCCTGTGCTGAGAAATACACCAAATGAGGGTTCAGAATTATAATGTCACTGTAAGTAATGGACAAAGAGCACAGTGGTTATAAACTGAATTGATTGAAACAATGCAATCCACAGCAAAATTGAGGAGAAAAATAAATATTATCAATGAAGCATACATAAAAACTATGAATCATTTTGAAAGCAATCTCATTTTTAACTCGATCACTATTTTTCCTTCAAAAGAATCTTTTGCAAAAATTAATAACTGCATAGTGTTATGTAATTCACTAATGTCACAAATGGTTTAGTCTCTATATTTTACAATGTACAGATAAATTTTTAAAAGAAAAATCTTAAATTTAACTTGATGTAATAGTTAGAACACTGGAGAGATGATAATACTTTGCATTGTCTCAGTTTTAATTTGTATTTGAAGGGAAAATTCAGTTTCATTAGGCTTAAGGTATATGCTAAATTTCTTGGTTATTCTGATGCATACTTTTTTAACCCTGGCCAATATTATGTTGGTACCACTGTCAATAATCAGGGAATAATAAAATACAAAAATATATTCTTTAAAGAAAATGTTACACAAATTATTGCTGATTTTATATTTATATCCTCTCCCTATTTTACATGAATCTGTTCTCCATCTTTCTGTTTATGAATGTATTGAAAAAAATTCTTCATGAGGCAGGTAGTGTAAATAATCTGCAAGTGAGGGACATGTTACTGTTTTTATTTACTATTTTTTGGCTACATGTCCTAATATAAAAAGTTCTGAAGATTTGCTATTTTTAATGGAACAATAGTTATCAGATTGATACTGATGAGATACACTGCCTTATCATTTATTGCTCATCAGTTATGTGACAGCCACTCTTCGGGCTCTAAGAAACACAAAGGAGTAAGATATGAATCTCACTCTTGAATAGTCAGTTGTATATTTACCACTATATATCAGAGACACTGGTGCTACTGATTATGAAATAATGATTTTATATTCTATTAAGAAATAAAAAAGTGCAGTCAATTAAAAAGATATAATCTTCTCATTGCATCAATTATAACACATATCCATATTTTATAGGTGTTATAATGTAGAAAAATATGCATTTAGAATATCTGCAATATGACATTAGCATCATTGTGATAAATACTCTATCAAGTGGTAGAGTGAAGACAAAGTGAAAATAGAGGTAGCTAAGATTGATTTTTCTTGAGAGAACAAAGGAGAGGATATTTAAGCTATGTCATAAGTGATAAGTAATATTTGTTATGTCATAAAGGATAGAAAGGGAGTTTTATGGCAGCACATATAAGTAAAGAACATATTAGGTTGGTATAAAAGTAACTTCAGTTATTAAATCATTATAACTAGGCTCAAACATCTTTGTTAATCAAAATAGGAACCATTACAATCAACACATTTTTGCCAGTGAGAAATATTTGTTTATTCCTGTAGTTTTAAAATCTGTGCTTCAGGATTCAGCGGACTCTTAAAAGCATTTTCTGCATCCTGCTGGTTGTGGAAGCATTTCCTTGCAAAAGGTTGTCAAGATAATTGAAGAAATGGTAGTCAGTTGGCGAGAGGTCAGGAGAATATGGCAGATGAGGCAAAACTTTGCAGCCTAATTCGTTCAACTTTTGAAGTGATGGTCATGCAATGTGTGCTTGGGTGTTGTCTTGGAGAAGAACTGGGACCTTTCTGTTGACCAATACTGGCTGCAGCTGTCATCTCATCAATTTGCTGAGCATATTTCTCAGATATAATGGTTTCATTGGGATACAGAAAGCTGTAGTGATACAGACAGGCAGCAGACCACCAAACAGTGACCATGATCTTTTTTTTTTTTTTTTTGGTGCTAATTTGGCTTTGGGAGGGATTCCCTTGTGGCTCAACTTGAGTCTGCCTGCAATATGGGAGATCTAAGTTTGATCCCTGTGTTGGGAAGATCCCCTGGAGAAGGGAAAAGCTACCCATTCCAGAATTCTGGCCTGGAAAATTCCATGGACTGCATAGTCGATAAGGTAGCAAAGAATCAGACACTACTGAGTGACCTTCATTTCACTGGCTTTGGTAAGAGTGTTGGAGCTCTTTGCTCAACCACCGAGCTGCTTGTCTCCGAGTGTAAAATCCACTTTTCTGACACATCACTAGTAGTAAAGAGCTATGCCTGCTAATGCAGGAAATGTAAGAGACACTGGTTCAATCCCTGGGTTGGGAAGATCCCTTGGAGGAGGAAATGGCAACCCATTTCAGTATTCTTGCCTGGAGAATAACATGGACAGAGGAGTCTGGCAGGTTTTGGTCAATAGGGTCGCAAAGGGTCAGACAGGAGCGAAGTGACTTAGTATGCATACTTTCTTGCATGTCACAATCTGATCGAGTAATTGTTCATTGTTGCTGCACAGAATAAAAGATGATGCCTCGAATAATTATTTTTTTTTTAATTTTTAGTCAGCTCATGAGGCACCCACTTAGAGAGCTTTTTCATCTTCCCAATTTGCTGCAAATGCTGAATGACATTAGAATGGTTGACAATGAGTTCTTCTGCAATTTCTCATGTACTTGCAAGAGGAACAGTTTCCATGATTCTTTCAGTTGGTCTTTGTCAACTTTCAATGGCTAGTCACTACACTCCTCATCTTCAAGGCTCTGGTATCCTTTGCAAAAGTACTTAAACCACCACTACACTGTACATTTGTTAGAAGTTCCTAGGCCAGATGCATTGCTGATATTGTAAGTTCATTCTGCTACTTTATGACCCATTTGAACTCAAATAAAAAAAAAAAAACCTTGAATTTGCTTTTTGACTAACATCATTTATGTAGCCTAAAATAAACATAAAATAAAGAACAGGTAACAGGTCATTAGCAAAAAAAGAAAAATGTACAGCAAGAAAGCAAGAAATGTGCATTAAAATGATGTATAACATAACAATATTTATTTAAGAATATATTCCAATATTAGATGGCAAAGTTCAAGAATGCAAGACTGCAATCACTTTTGCACCAACCTAATAATATCACTCTTCTGTGTAATTCTATAATCCTACAGTGGTAGAGTAGTAAAAGTTGTTACTGTAAGTGTGATATGTCCTCATGGAGTCCATGTATTGAGTGTTACTCTTTGTCTTTCGTCATGATTTTAATAGTTTCAGCTTTTATCCCTTCAAACCAGTTTTTAATGGGAATGGGATAATTTCATGCCTTTCTTATCTGTGCTGTAACAGTTTGCAAACTTGCATTAGCTACTAGCTTTCAATCTTTTGCTTTTATTTTTGGTGTTACAACATTGAAGTATTTCTCTAGAAAATTCCAAATGGAAATGCCAGAGATGTTTTTGAGAGTTTACATGCATTCTATTTCTGTACTGTACATCCATGTTACTCAAAGAGTACCATGTCTAATGTATCTTAGATGCATGATTTCTCTTAACTCCTCCACTGTGTGTCACAGTTGGGGATTTTCTATTATACTTTGATGTGGAATTTTGGGACATTATTTTTATTGAAAAAAATACAAGCATTGGATGCATTTTTCACCAACTAAGATTAGATTCAAGGGAAGTATCTGATTTCTATGGTCATCTAAATCATTTCAGCTATGCAATATCAAAGGCTGTTATTTTTAATAAAATTTCATATTTAAAGGTATATGGCTTAGATAATCTTTAAAATTACTTTCCCAAAATATTTTATTCAATTTAATTTATTAACTGCTAAATATGAACAATTAATAATTCATAACAGACAAACCAACAGAAAGGATGTGTCTATTTTTCTTTCTAATTTTGCTATATTAATTTTATTGCTTGTGTTTGGTCCATACTCTTTTGGTCCTTTACTGTGCCCATCTTTGCATGAAATGTTCTTTTGGTACATCTAATTTTCTTGAACAGATCTCTAGTCTTTTCCATTCTATTGTTTTTGTTCTATTTCTTTGCACTGATCCCTTAGGAAAGCTTTCTTATCTCTCTTTGCTATTTGGAACTCTGCATTCAGACGGATATATCTTTCCTTTTCTCATTTGCCTTTCACTTCTCCTCTTTTCTCAGCTAACAGAAGCAAGAGATATTAAGAAGAGGTGGGAACAATACACAGAACTATACAAAAAAAAAAAATCTTAATGACCCAGACAACCATGATGGTGTGATCACTCACCTAGAACCAGACATCCTGGAATGAAAAGTCAAGTGGGTCTTAGGAAGCATCACTATGAACAAAGCTAGTGGAGGTGATGGAATTCCAGCTGAGCTATTTCAAATTCTAATAGATGATGCTGTGAAAGTACTGCACTCAATATGCCAGCAAATTTGGAAAACTCAGCTGTGGCCACAGGACAGGAAAAGGTCAATTTTCATTCCAATCTCAAAGACAGGCAATGCCAAAGAATGTTTAAACTACCACACAACTACACGCAAGCAAGGTAGTGCTCAAAGTTCTCCAAGTGAGGGTTCAACAGTATATGAACCAAGAACTTCCAGATGTTCAAGCTGGATTTATAAAAGGCAGAAGAAGCAGAGTTCAAATTGCCAACATCTGTTGGATCATAGAAAAAGCAAGAGAATCCTGGGAAAACATCAACTCTGCTTTATTGACTACGCTAAAGCCTTTGACTGTGTGGATCACAGCAAACTGGAAAATTCTTCAAGAGATGGGAATACCAGAACACCTC
Source organism: Antilocapra americana (assembly GCA_007570785.1). NCBI lineage: Eukaryota > Metazoa > Chordata > Mammalia > Artiodactyla > Antilocapridae > Antilocapra > Antilocapra americana. The sequence continues at coordinate 13,533,113 of ML661902.1, forward strand.
ACTGGCCTCCTGAGAAATCTGTATGCAGGTCAAGAAGAAATAGTTGCCACCAGACATGGAACAATGGGCTGGTTCCAAATTGGGAAAGACATACATCAAGGCTATATATTGTCACTTTGCTTATTTAAATTATATCTAGAGTACACCATGCAAAATGCCAGGCTCAATGATGCACAAGCTGGAATCAGGATTGGTGGGAGAAGTATCAGTAACATCAGATATGCAGATGACACCACTCCAAGAACTAAAGAGCCTCCTGATGAAAGTGAGAGAGGAGAGTGAAAAAGCTGGCTTAAAAGTCAACATTCAAAAAGCTAGGATCCTGGCAATTGGACCCATCACTTCATGGCAAATAGATAGGGAAAAAATGGAAACAGTGATGGACTTTATTTCCTTGGGCTCCAAAATCACTGCAGACAGTGACTGCCGCCATGAAATTAAAAGAGGCTTGCTCCTTGGAAGAAAATCTATGACAGACCTAGACAGCATATTAAAAGGCAGAAACATTACCGACAAAGGTCTGTTTAGTCAAAACTATGGATTTTCCAGTAGACATGTATGGATGTGAAAGTTGGACTATAAAGAAGCTGAGTGCCAAAGAATTGATGCTTTTGAACTATGGTGTTTAGAAGACTCTTGAGAGTCCCTTGGACTGCAAGGGGAACAAACAAGTCAATCTTAAAGGAAATCATTGGAAGGACTGAATATTCATTTGAAGGAATGATGCTGAAGCTGAAGCTCCAATACATTGCAACGGGTATTGGTTAAGACCCTGATGCTGGGAAAGACTGAAGGCAGGAGAAGAAAGGTTGGCAGAGGATGAGGTGGTTGGATGGCATCACCAACTTATGAACATGAGTTTGAGCAAGCTTCAGGAGTTGGTGATGGACAGGGAAGCTGATGAACGACAGGGAAGCCTGGTGTGCTTCAGTCCATGGGGTCGCAAAGCATCAGACATGACTGAGCAACTGAACTAAACTGAATATTATTGCACAAAATTATGTGAAGATATATATTATACCCAAGTTTTTGAAGTCCTTTTCCATGAATATAAAAACAGAACTTAGGATAAATATAAAAAGCAGGTTTGAAGAAACATTTTCAAATCATATAATGCCATTAGTAAGCAAAGCTATTTCATTGAAAAGCTCCTTCAAAAATCTTAATAGGGATTTCTTTTCAATTCTCATAAAGAAGATAATGACTAATCTTCATGTTAATACTATGACCCTGATAGAGGGCAATTATCTTTGAAAACCAATCAAATATTCATTAGAGCTGAATAAATTTATTATTTAACTTTGCCATTTAGAAATTCAAATGTCAGTTTTAAAATGATTTAGAATATTTGGCTGCACTAGCTGTCTCATGTTTTAAGGTGTTCTCTATTCATATACTCTATCATATTGTCTTAAATACCAATATTCTTAACATTCTTCTATACCACATTTATATGAAATGATCATACTCAATATGATGTATGACAGCATGGAAGTCCAGAATGCAGCAATAGTAATACTGAAGAACAATTCGATGTACTCCATCCCAGCTGATCATGTGCCAAAGAAGATGATATTTAAGTGAATGATAATGAAATTAGTTGAAGCAGGTCTGCAGATAGACTTATTCCACTTTGCGGTAACTGGTAAAATGGAGGAGTTTCAGAACTCTCATGTATTATGTGCTTCCAGTCAGAAAACAATATATCCAAAGAATTACAGAAAACAGAAAGGAGGAATGCTGTCACTTTTTTTCAGCTTCTGAGTACATAATTCACTTATGTTTCAGCTTTTCTTCTAAAAGAATATCACATGTAGGATTTCTTCTTTCAGATAAACTATTCTTTCTACTAAAAATTTAAAAGTGATTTCTATAAGGGTAAAATTGGTGACAAATTGATTTTCTTTCATTTAATTTTTTTCCATTTTTTTTCCTTTAAAATAAATAGCTATAAACACAACATCAAACCTAAGCAGTAGAACATTACTTGCACATTCTATTTGTTTATATTCTCTTCCATTTTTCCATCTTCCCAACTTCTATGGGCTTCCCACATGGTGCTAGTCCTAAGAAACCCGCCTGCTAAAGCAGGAGACATAATAGACATGGGTTTGATTCTTGGCTCGGGAAGGTTCCCTGGAGGAAGGCATGGCAACCCACTCCAGTATCCTTGCCTGGAGAACTGCATAGTTAGCAGAGCCTGGTGGCTTACAGTACATGGGGTACAAAGAGTCAGACAGGACTGAAGCAACTTGTCAAGCATGCATGTACCACCCTCTATATTTAAGAAAAACATGAGATAAACACAGATAAACAACTGCACATGTTCTATTTCCTTTGAAAATAGTTTTTCTACACACATTTTTAAATAGTATGTTAATCATGTTTGCTTGTTTATAAATTCTAGATAAAGAATATTCCTGTATATAATTTGGTAATTTTAGAAGTTTCATTTTTCATGGAAAATTAAGTTTTAAACATTCATCTATATTATTATATCCTTTCATATATAATATATGATATATATCCTTTCATATATCCAGGCATTTTTTATGTATCTCAATATTATAATATAACATTTTAATATTTTAAGACAACAACTTGTATAAGTTTGGGTATATAATTTCTAATGTCCTTAAAATTCTGTGGTAGTGATAAGTAATAGATTTTTTGTTTTATATTAGGTTTTTGAAACTTTACTAATATAAAAAATTGATTAATTTTATATGACTTTTTACCCAATTGTCAGTTTTTTAAACTTTTAAAATGTTAACTGTCATGAAATACACACTGTTTTTATTCAAGAGATTAGATCTGGTAGACAGAGTGCCTGAAGAACTATGGACAGAAGTTTGTAACATTGTACAGAAGGCAGAGAGTAAAATCATCACAAAGAAAAATAAATGCAAGAAGGCAAAGTGGTTGTCTGAGGAGACTTTACAGATACCTGAGGAAAGAAGAGGAGCAAGCAACAAGGGAGAAGGGGAAAGATATACTCAATTGAATGCACAATTCCAGAGAATAAAACAGAGAGGTAAGAAGGCCTTTTTAAACTAACACTGCAAATAAATGAAGAAAAACAGCAGAATGTGAAAGACTAGAGAACTTTTCAAGAAAACTGGAGATATCAAGGGGATATTTCTTTCAAGGTTGGCCACAATAAAGGACAGAAATGGTAAGGACCTAACAGAAGCAGAAGAGATTAAGAAGAGGTGGAAAGAATACACACAAGAACTACACAAAAAAGGTGGTAATGAGACAGATAACAATCACGGTGCGGTCATCCACTTGGAGCAGACATCCTGGAGTGTGAAATCAAGTGGGCCCTAGGAAGCATTACTATGAAAAAAGCTAGTGAAAGTGGCAGAATTCCAGCTGAGCTATTTAAAGCTCTAAAAGATGATGCTGTTAAAGCACTACACTCAATATGTCAGTAAATTTGGAAAGCTCAGCAGTAGACACAGGATTGGAAAAGAACAATTTTCATTCCAAATCCCAAAGAAGGGAAACTCCAAAGAATGTTCAAACTACCACACACCTGTACTCATTTTACATGGTAACAAGATTATGCTCAAAATTCCTGCAACTAGTCTTCAACAGCACATGAAATGAGAACTTCAAGACGTACAATTTGGATTTAGAAAAGGCAGAGGAACCAGAGATCAAATTACCAATGTTTGTTGGATCATGGAGAAATCAAGGGAGTTCCAGAAAAACATCTATTTCTTCTTCATTGACTATGCTAAAGCCTTTGACTCTGTGGATCATTAGAAATCTGTGGAAAATTCTTAAAGAGATAGAAGTACCAGACCACTATACCTGTCTCCTGAGAAATCTGTATGCAGGTCAAGAAGCAACAGTTAGAATAGCACATGGAATAACTAACTGGTTCCAAATTGTGAAAGTAATTCATTAGGGTTGTATATTGTCACTCTGCTTATTTAACTTCCATGCAAAATACACCATGTGAATGCCTCGCTAGATGAATCACAAGCTGGAATCAAGACTGCTGGAAGAAAGAGCAACAACCTCAGATATGAAGATGATAGCACTCTAATGGCAGAAAGTGAAGATGAACTCAAGAGCCTCTTGATGAGGGTAAAAGAGTAGAGTGAAAAAGCTGGCTTGAAACTCAACAGGAGGAAAAGGAGAAGCAGTGACAGATTTTATTTTCTTGGGCTCCAAAATCAGTGCAGAGAGTCACTGCAGCCATGCAATTCTAAGACACTTGCTCCCTAAAAGGAAAGCTATGACAACCTAGATAGTGTATTAAAAAAGCAGAGACATCACTTTGCTGACAAAGGTCCCTAAAGTCAAAGCTATAGTATTTCCTGTAGTCATGTACGGATTTGAGAGTTGAATCATAAAGAAGTCTAAGCTCCAAAGAATTGATGCTTTTGAACTGTGGTTGGAGAAGACTCTTGAGAGTCCCTTGGACTGCAAGGAGATCCAATCAGTCAATCCTAAAGGAAATCAGTCCTGAATATTCATTGGAAGGGACTGATGCTGAAGCTGAAGATGCAGTACACTGGCAACCTGATGGGAAGGGCTGATTCACTTCAAAAGACCCTGATGCTGGGAAAGATGGAGGGCAAATTTAGAAGGAGGCAGCAAAGGATGCTGCTGCTGCTGCTGCTTAGTCACTTCAGTTGTGTCCGACCCCATAGACAGTAGCCCACCAGGCTCCTCTGTCCCTGGGATTCTCCAGGCAAGAATACTGGAGTGGGTTGCCATTTCCTTCTCCAATGCATGCATGCATGGTAAGTCGCTTCAGTCGTGTCTGACTCTGTGCGACCCTATGGACTGCAGCCCATCAGGGTCCTCTGTCCACAGGATTCTCTAGGCAAGAATACTGGAGTGGGTTGCCATTCCTTCTCTGCAGAGGATGAGATGAGATGATTAAATGGCATCACTGACTCAATGGACATGAATTTGGGAAAACTCTGGGAGATAGTAGGACAGAGGAGCCTGATGTGCTGCAGTCCATGGGTTCCCAAAGAGTCTGACTTAATGACTGAGCAACAACAAAATATGCATGAAATTCACCATCCAACCATTTTACAGTATATAGTTCAGTAGCTCAAGTATATCCACACTAAATATATATCCAGGATTATTTTCATTTTAAAAACCTGAAACACTATACACAATAAACAACAACTCTCCGACTCCCCTCACCCCTTGTAGCCCTTGAAAACCATCATTCTACTTTCTGTCTCAATATATTTGACTACTGTAGGTATCCTTTATAAGTGGTAATTTTTCTTTCTGCAACTGGCTTGTTTCATTTAGCATACTTCCCTCAAGGTCCAATCCTACTGTAGCCTATGTCAGAACTTTCATCGCTTGCAACATTGAATAATATCCCATTGTATCTATATACAACATTTAGCTTACCTATTCAGCTGCCAGTAAGGACTTTGCTTTCAAATTTTGCCTTATCTAAAAAATGCTACAATGAACACAGGTATACAAACATTTCATTTAGAACTTGCTTACAATTCTTTTGATTATATACTAAGAAGTAGAATTGCTGGATCATAAAGTTATTCTATTTTTAATTTTTTGATAAACTGCCAGAATGTTCTACATAGCAGCTGAAATATTTTGCAATCCCACCAGCATTACATAGTTTTGATTTTTGCCATATTCTTACCAATAAATGTTACTTTTTATTTTCTTGATAGTTGCCATCATAATGAATGCAACGTGCTGTGGCACTGTGGTTTTGATTACATTTCTCCAATAATTAATGCTATTGAACACCTTTTCATATCCGTATCTATTTCTATCACTCTTGGTGAAATGTCTATTAAAATCCTCTGTCCACTTTTTAGGGGATAAATTAAAAATTTATATAATTTAGTGTAAAGTACCAAAATGAACAATAAAATTGTTCACATAAAATAGTGAAAAGAAAACAAAGTACAACTATAAAAGCACAGAGGTTATCAGTTACAAGAATCAAGTAAATAAACTAATTTATTTATTTTTTTTCTCATTTACCTTTTAAAACTTTGTTGGTTAAGTTGGGGAGGGGAGGATTTCTGAAAATCTAATGGGTAACGAAATGATAACAAATATACAGCATTTCTTTATTAACGAATTATACCACACAAATCAGGTTACTCTTTCTGTCTGATTACACAGTTAACAGAACAGAGTTAACTGCATCCACATTTAGAGCAGCAACATAAAATTTTACCAGGAAGAAATGCTATATATGGACCAAAGGACTACAACATGTCCTAAGAAGGTAAAACTGGCAACTATGATGCAACAACTGCAAGAAGATTAAGATTTGTTTTCCATGTTTTTAACTCACCAAAACGGATAATACAGCCAAAGAGAGAATGATGTAGAAAATCACAGGAAATTAAATGAGTACAAAATTAGCACAAGGGTCATGAGAACTTGAGACGATGTGAAGAACCAAGCAGTGACAAGGCAGCTCCCTGGAGTTGCACCAACCCTGATTGTTCCCTGTCCTATATGAAACTGATCAGACTCTTCATCTGGGCATTTCAGTCAGAGAAATCAGCTAGATTAATGATTTTTAGACAAAGGTTTATTTAGATACAGCTTAGGGAGACAAAGCTAAACCTTAGGAAAGTATTGACTCCTTGAGAAATCACAATTGTGCAGCCAAATGAAAGCAAAGTATAAAATTTGGATAACAATATTTCTCTAAGGGTAAAATTCAGTTTCCTGAGAGATTTAAAATCAAACACATAATAAGAGAGGGGTTTGCAAAGTGGGTTTCAGGCCCATCCTTTCCTCTTCAAACTTTTCTAATACTGAAACACTTCTAACTCTGGCTTTATCTTTGTGTGATTTCAGGAAACATTGCCTTTTATAAAAAAATAAATAAATCTTATGCTGTCAGGCAACATTTGGCAGGAAGCTTCCTGTGTGCTGTTTTCTGATGTCCCTTAACAATCCCTAAACATTCAGAGATGAGTGGAGAGGCACACCTCTCCCAGGGACAAAAGAAATGCATACATTCTTAAAGTAAAAGTATTTACAGCCTTCTTCCCTCTCTGATATGGAAAGTGAGTTTTACAACCCCCTCTTTTTGAGATGGATTCTAGTCTTATGTTTCCTGGATAAGTTGTAAGATTTTTGATCTGTATCTTTGCTGAAAAGTCTATCTTGTAAGACAGTATGTATATGCCCACATTATGCTGAATAAACGCCTTTACTCCAACAGAGTCTTGGTCTCCATGTCTCTATTCATTTCTCTCTCTCTCCTTTCTCTCTTCCTTTATTTTCTTATCATCAACTCTGTACCCCCAAGCCCCGGCCCATTAAAGGGCCATAACATTATGCCATCTCCATCCCTTTGCTATTGTTTGTTTTTTAAGTTTAAAAATCACTGCTATGAGCAAAATGAGATCTATGACATACTTTGTCAGTATTACTCATCACAAATTTGAATATTATCCTATAAAATAAATGAGTAAAAGAAGTTCTTAGGAAGAAACTAAACCTTGCTATTCCCATTGCCCCTAAATCTGTTCTTCCACTGCCTCCATGTTCTCAATATTTCTGGACAGTGTGAACAAAAATTTAACAAACATTACAGCCACACCTTAATCCAAAAGCATTTCACTCAACAGTTACAGAGAATTTCTTTGAGAAGGTAAGCCCCTAATTTACAATCTCTAGAATGAGACAGTTCAATTACCAAAAATAGCACACATTACATCAGGGCAGACTCTGCATAGTGTTCTTCAGCATAATCACTAATAAGGAGCAGCCAAATCCCAGAACTTCACTCTCATTCACGGGCACATAATACCAGAGTGGAAATAACCACCAGGGGAAATGCTTAACACAAAGGCCATTTTCCTCTGATGGAAACGGAAAGATAAAAGTGGAACCCAAGCTTCGGCCGCTTATCTAGACTTCATTACTTCAATGAAACAGAACAAATCCATGGAAAGGACTCATTCAGCAAATATAACTTCTTTCCATATATTTTTCCTTCACTTTAGGTTAAATGAAAAGTTGTCATTTTAGAATTATTGATTACATCTTTTTTAATTAGAAAAAAGTATACTTAAATGTTTACATAATTTTATTGTTGTATGTAACAAAATTTACCTGATTTGTACTCCATGCAGTAATATGAAATTGAAATCCATTTCTCAGGAAAATATAATTACAGTTGAATGTATCTGATGCTCAAGAGTACACCAAGAGTCAGAAAAATCCTTTCATGTCATGTGATTCTTGTTGCAGTCATCTGTGTTCATCTTTCAGAAGGCAAAAGAATCCATCTGACATTTCAATAAATATCAAAGTAATCATTAGCAAAAAAATAGCTTCCATGAAGCAGAGATCCAAGAAAGAGTAGTTTTGATGAGTGATTTCTAGAATTGAGTAAGTCCTTCTGTAGTCCAGTGAGATGATGTCAGGAATGTTACTTCCACTGTTGGTTATGACCCCTGTCTCAGTTCTGCTGCTGGATGAACTCACATGAGTACTACTTTCATGGGGGCTGGTAGTGGTGACAGACGTACTGCTTGCTGTTAAGGGTGAGGTAAGACTGGGGATCAACTGGAATAAGGGAAAGAAATCCAAACCTGGCAGACCTGAGGACACGCTTGAGATTGGCGTGTGGTGGCATGGTACTGAGTAGTCTGTTAATGAAGGCAGAATAGCAGCAGGATCAATGGAAGTCACACTGGGCACCCTTACAGAAGACGGCTGATGCATGAGAAGCCCTATGGTTGGGCTGCTTTGTGTTTCTGACATAAAGATGCATTTCCTTTTGGCAGGAGGCCCTTCCTCTTCATCAGAAGAGCTTTCTATTGTTAGGTCAATGACATCCATTTCCTTCTTGCTTGTCTTATTGGCTACGGTCACTGAACAAGGCTTACTGAGGACACTTGGAAGTTTCTGTTTTTGTACATGGCTGGCTGGACACTTTCATAGCTTCTTTCTTCGGTCTCATTGAACACCAAGAATCATCTTCTTGGAATTTTATCTCATCCACATCAGAACAGTCATTGACAATTTCCATAAAAAGCCCATCTAAAATTAGACTTTCATAGGCAGCTTTTTTGTCACACACAGGACAAATACAGGTGGGTTTCTTCTCATTCATTTGCCTATAAAGGGCAGCATCAAAACACTGTAGGTGTGTACAAGTCACTGCACAGCATGGGATTGTCAGCCTCATTTTCCCTAAAGGGCACATCAAGGACACCCAAACGCTAGTGGTAGTAATTTCACTGTCAGGATCCTCAGTAAGTGTTTATTTAATTAGTACTCTGGAACGATCAGGGTTTCTAATACCTTTCATTTTTAATCTCTAATAACATGGCTGAAGTGAGTTTTTGTACAAGATATACAGACATGGAGTAATTCTTTCCAATTTCTGATGCCCAAGAAATGGAAATCTGGTATGGCACAGCTAAGGATAACGTAACTAAAGATGTAATATTCAAAGGGCATCCGGGGCGCATCTGTTCAGTCCCATATTTAGGTGGTGATGCATAGCCAGGCAAAGGAAACAACTTCCCATTTACTTTCATACTGAGACTATTGGATTAGTTTTCTTCTTCCGGACAACTGGTCTCTGCCAGGCAAAGTTTCAGCTGAACTTGTACTGTATAATCTCTCCTACCACCTGGCAAAAAAAAAAAAAAAAAAAAAATCCCTGGATATGCATATCTCTCTAACTTGTTGAGGTGTCAAGAAAAACTAAAAACTTTTCTTGAAACCGCTGTACAGCGCTTTGAACTAAACTCGTGGGCTTGATGAGAACATCAAAGGCGTCATAAAACGGTAAGTTTTGTTTTTTTATTTACTGCACATCACGCTGGCCATAAGGGAGTGGGGGAGATGGCTGCCACATCTCAAACGTGGGTTTAGTATCTTGAAGCAGCACAGAACCGACAGGAGGGAGTGGCGAGTGAGGTGTAACTGAAGTGGAAGGCAACGAGAGGGTTCCAGCCACAGCCCAGTCAGGTTCTACAGGTGAGGAGCTCCCATCCAAACCGAAAACCGGTGATTTCATTGTGGATAAATCAGGGCCTTCAAGTGTCCCTGGGCATCGGCGTCTATACAATTCTCGGATTTTAATCTGAACCGCAGGGCTGCGGCCACTCTTCAATAAATGCAACGCCCTCATCAGGAGGTCATGCTTACGTCCACTTTTATTCCTTCCGGCAAAGCCTAGTAACACCTGTAGTTCAGAAACCCTAAAGCTGGAAAACATAGCCCTCAACTCCTGGAAATCCTTTACTTCATACCACCCGCGAGCGCCGCCTCCCGGGGCCGCCAACGACGCCGCCGCTGCTGCCAGCACCATCCTGCACTGGGAGCTGCTGAAGACACCGCGGCCGCTGGGTCGTGCCTTTGTCCATTTAAAAATGGACATTTTAAATGTTGTTTGTTATTTGTTACTGAGAGTTGTGTTATTCATATATTCTGAATTCATATCAACTCCCAAACATACATGTGATTTGCAAATATTGTCTCCCAGTTCATAGGTTGCCTTACTCTGATTGGCCAACCATCTTAAAAATTAAGATCCCTTAAAAATGCTGACATTTGCCCGTAAATTTGTTTTAAATTTTAGCAATGCATTGTGTCATATAACAGGAGTGCTGTTTTTCACGTTCAAAATGTTACATATTTTCTCTTGAGTTTATGCCTAATTTTGTTACACAGATCTGAATAATGACAGAAATATTAATAGTAGGAACTACTTTGTTACTGACTGTAACGGTTTCAAATATTCCTACTCAGAATAATACTAATTATAATTTTAAGTATATATATTTTAGAATAGCTTTAGATTTACAGAAGGATTGCAAATTTAGTACATATATCCTGCATCCACTTTCCATTACTAATAATTTTTTACATTACTATGGTAAATTTATTAAAACTAATGAACCAAGGCTAACATGATTTTATTACCTAAGGAAAGAAAAGTGACCTCATGGATAAAGTCTGCAGTTTTATCCAGATTTCCTTCATTTTTAGTTCTTACTCTCTTTTTCTGCTTCAGAGACCCATCAGGATACCACATTGCATTTAGTTGTAATATCTCTTTGGGCTTTTCTCATCTCTCCGAGTTTCTTAGACTTTCCTTGTTTCTAAAGAATGTTTTGAGAGATGCTGGTAAGTTGTGTTAACATATAAACTGAGGCATATTAAAACACTTAAGAGTTTATTTGAACAAAAATGCAGTAGAATTGGCAGTGCCAAGCTCAAGGTGATTAGAAGTGCTCTGCTGAGGAAAGCCACGGGAAAGACAAGTTACAGAATCAAAGAAAGAAAATTATTTGATTGATTGGCTGTAAAGCCTAGTTGACTATTTGTGATGTGTTGTAGCTAGGTTTTGATTTCTTAATCTTGAGGCATTTACAGGCTTAGATTTTGCTTTGCTTACACTGGCTACCAAAACATTAGTGTCACTTCAGCTTAATAGACTCCTCGTTTAATTAACAGATGTTTTGTAGCATGCCCCTCTATTGGGATTTGTCTGATGTTTTTTTCTCATAATTAAACTGGAATTATTGGTTTTTGAGAGCAAGGCCACATATGCAAGGTATCATTTTTATGACATCATATGAAGGGTACATACCATAAGCTACAGACTTATTGCCATCGATATTGACCTTAATTACCTGCCTGAAGTAGTTTTTGTGAAATTTCTCTATTGTAAAGTTACTCATCATATCCCCTTTCACACAATCAAGTCAATTAGCACAATCTACATTTAAGTAATGAGGAGTTATTATCCATCTCCAGGGTGAAATATCTATATACATTATTTGGACTGTATCTGAATGGAAAATTTCTCTATTTTCCTATTTATTTACTTATAAAATAATTTATTTATGTCAGTATGGACTCCAGAATGTTTTTTTTTATTTTGAACTGTAATCCAGTACAAATGTGCTTACTTTTTTATTCGAATTGTTGTAGCTTTGACCATCAGAAGCCCTTTCACTTGACATTCAAGTCTCTTTGACAATAACACCACCACTGTGTATATACGTGTCTGTGTGTGTGATCATGAGTTGTGTACTAAGCTATAAATTACCCTCCGGCACTACAAGATGCTCCAGGCTCATCTTATGCATTTCCTTTACTAGTCCTACAATCAATAGCCCTTGATTATTATTTTGGAAAATGGTACTAGAAATTGTAATCCAGGTATCAACCATAAACACTGCTACTGAGTTTCATTGCTTCTAGGCATTTTCAGCTCATTGAGCAAGAAAATATATGTATAGAGCTAACCTATAGGTAGGAATACATATGTAACTCTTTCTATATCTAGCCATCCATATTCATGTGTTCATACTGACTTCTAAAATTTTAATCCATTATCTCATGGGTCATTATAGTCTCATACCCATGATTATGTATAAATGCCCACTCTAAAACTGAAAAACCTGACTTTCACCTTCTACTATCCATTTACTTAATAGCTTAATTCCTCTGCACATGTATAGCACTATCAGGATTATTAACCTATGTTCCCATGGAAAGAACTTTATCAAATATAAGACTAAATTAGAATGTTTACAGTACATTTCCTTTTGCCTTCAGTTTGAAATAGTCCACGACATAGTCATTCAGGTCAGCACAGATGAACTTCATTCCCTTAAATTAGTGCTATGAACTGAAAATTCGATCCCTCTAAAATCATGTATTGAAATCCTAACCTCCAAGCATGATAATATATGTAGATAGGTCCTTTGGGAAGTGATTAGGTCATGAAGAAGGAGACTTCTTACACTGTGTGAGGGCACAAGAAGTTTGCAACTCAAAGAGAGCCCTCATTCAATCATGCTGGTTGATTTTGGACTTCCAGTCTCCAGGTATATGGAGAAACAAAATATTTCTGCTGTTCAAAAGCTGACTAGCTTGTGGCATTTTGTGATAACAATCAAAATGGACTAAGACAGTGAAAACAGTTGCTAAATATATGTGATATATAGGTGATTTATTTGTCATTCTGCATTTTATTCTAGGTACCCTTGAACTCCTAAATAATATATTCTTAAAAATTTTAAATACATTAAATTTCAACAGATTTTTGCAAAGGCACAATGTCATATAACTGCAAATACGTATCACAGAGAACAGGTTAACGTCTGAAAAATTCCCTCTGCTCTATCTTTTCAACTTTCCTCTCCCCTGACCTCACAGTATGACATGCTTATATTTGTCTGTCTATACTTTTGCCTCTTCCAGAATGGTATGTAATTGAAATCATAGAACTCATAATTTTTTCACAATGACATCTTTTACTTAGTAATGTGCATTTAACATTCATCAATGTCTTTGATGGCTTGATAGTTATTTTTATTGCAGAATAAAATTCAGTTGTATGAATATCACACAGATTTTCTGAAGTCCATTCACTTATTGGAAGACATAGTGCTGCTTTCATTTTTAGGCAATTATAAATAAACCTGCTATAAACATTTATGCACAGTTTTTTGGTGGACATAAGTTTTCAAATCAGTTTGATAAGTACCTAAGTGTGTGACTGCTGGTTGATAATCTATGTTTAGCTTTGTAAGTCACAGCCCAAACTCTTCCCAAGTTGTTGTACCATTTTGCATTCCCAACTGTAATAAGTGAGAGTTCCAGCTTCTCCTCATTCTCACCAGGATTGCATCTGGGTCATTCTAATAGGCATTTACCAGTATCTCGATGCTTTAATTTACAATTCCATAATGATATCTGATGTTCATAATCTATACTGATTTGCCAGTTGTATATCTTCTTAGGTTAGGTATCTGTTCTGTTTGCCCATTTTGGGGTTCTCTTTCTTGCTGTTTAGTTTTATGAATTCTTTCTAACTTGAATATCAGGAGCTTTACTATATATATGCTTTTCAAATATTTTTTCCCAGTCAGTGGTTTGTCTATATTTTCTTAACAGTGGCTCTGAAAAAGAAGTTTTTAATATTAATAAAGTACTACATGTCAATTTTTTCTTTCATGGATGTTGCTTTGGGTGTTGCATCTAAAAACTCATCACCAAACTGAACATAACCTAGATTTTCTTCTAGTTTTTTACTAGACGTCTAATAGTTTCACACTTTACATTTAGATCTACATTCCATTTTGACTCAATTTCTATAAAATATACAAAGTCAATGTCTAGGTTATTGCTATCATTTTGTATATTTTGTGGGACAACTTTTTTTTATAGCTATTTTTCCAACAGTGATGAGAACGAATATCATCTTTTCTAAAGGATTTTGCCTTCATCCACCATGTCATTCATATTGGGTAAGAATATTTTGTACATGATTTTTGTTGCAGCTATATTCATATATGTGACTAACTTTTAATTTTCCAGTTAACTATTGTATACCAAGAATATTATTGAATCATATAATTCATTGGGGGATATCCTTATTTTAGTATTTGTTTTAAACTTTTTTATATTGGAGTATGGCTGATTAAAAATACTGTTATAGTTTCAGGTGGATAGCAAAGGGGCTCAGCCATACATATCCTTATTATATTATTATTTAAAAGGTTTTATATAGGAATTATCTTATGGCTCTTCACTGTAGGCAGATACATATCCAATGATTCAATTTCTTTGGTGATTAGAGGGCTTTTCAGTGTTTATATTGTATTTATATACATGCTTCATAGAATGAGTACATTTTTTAAAGTGAGATGCCACTTTATATTACAAAGAATGGAGAGTGTCTCCGTTTCACAAAGGGTATGTGAAATGTGGACCAGTTTAAGTAAGTTCAGCTTGTACTGCTTGAAGTATGTTTTCAAATGGAATAGGAAAGATTCTTTCCCTTTCTACAAAAACGATACCCTGTGTAGTAAGCAATTATCATAATGCATCACGGTAAATCACATCCTCTTGTGTCCAAACATGCATGCTATGTAACTGTTGTGGATCCTCTTATGAGAAATTATTATTCATATTCTTGAATCTAGACTGGTTAAGACTTCTATTGGCCAATATGATGTGGCAGAAGAGATAGATGGAACATCGATTCTGGAACATCGAACATAAGAGGGCTTGCACCCTCTGCTCTCATGTTTTAGAAACTTGAGAACTTAATGTATGAAGCCTAGTCTAAATTACTTGAGATGAGAGGTCATATGGCAGAAAATTGAGGCATCCAGCAGGAATGACCTTGGGACTTTTTGTTCAATCCATCCATCGGGTGAATATACTCATGAGTGAAAGTTTTCAGCCTCATAAAAATGCCACATGCTACATTTTTTAAAAAAAAAAATCAGTCTTCATCTAATGAATTTCAAATTTAGCCATTTTACATCTTTTACATAGTTTCCTCACTCATTATAGATATTGCTTTTGTTGTTCAGTTGCTAAGTCACATCTGACTCTTTGCAACCCCATGCACTGCAGCGTGGCAGGCTTCCCTGTACTTCACTATCTTCCAGAGTTTGGTCAAACTCACGCCCATTGAGTCGGTGATGCCGTCCAAACTCCTCCTCTGTTGCCCTTCTCTCCTCCTGCCCACAATCTTCCACAGCATCAGAATCTTTTTCAATGAGTCCACTCTTCTCATCACGTGGCTGAAGTATAGAGCTTGACTTTAGCATCAGTCCTTCCAATGAATATTCAGGGTTGATTTCCTTTCGAGTAGACTGGTTTGATCTCTTTGCAGTCCAAGCGACTTTCAGGAGTCTTATCCAACATCACAATTTGAAACCATCAATTCTTTGGAGCTCACACTTCTTTATGGTCCAACTCTCACATCTGTACATGAATACTGGAAAAAAACATGGCTTTGACTATACAGACCTTTGTCAGCAAAGTGATGTCTCTGCTTTTTAATACACTATCAAGCTTTGTCATAGCTTTTCTTCCAAGGAGCAAGCAACTTTTAATTTCATGGCTGCAGTCACTGTCTGCAATGCCTCTGGAGCCCAAGAAAATGAAATCTGATAATGTTTCCACTTTTTCCCCATTTATTTGCCATAAAGTGATGGGATAGTATGCCATGATCTTGGTTTTTTGAATGTAGAGTTTTAAGCCAGCTTCTTCACTCTAGACTCGTGAGAGTCCCTTAGACTGCAAGAAGATCCAACCAGTCAATCCTAAAGGAAATCAGTCCTGAATATTCACTGGAAGGACTGATACTGAAGCTGAAACTCCAATACTTTGGCTACCTGATGCAAAGAATTGATTCACTAGAAAAGACCCTGATGCTAGAAAAGATTGAAGGCAGGAGGAGAAGAGGATGATAGAAGATGAGATGGTTGAATGGCATCATTGACTCAATGGACATGAGCTTGAGTAAGCTCCAGGAGTTGGTGATGTACAGGGAAGCCTGGTATGCTGCAGTCCATGGGGTTGCAAAGAGCTGGACACGAGTGAGCAACTGAACTGATCTGAACTTCAGTCTCCTCTTTCACTTTCATCAACAGGCTCTTGAGTTTTGCTTTACTTTCTGCCAATAAACTGTTATCATCTGCATATCTGAGGTTGTTGATATTTATCCTGGAAATCTCGATTCCATGTGATGCACTCCTGGAGTGTGGGTCATGAGTTGTTCAGTCAAATGGGTTGAGTCATCCAGCCCCACATTTCACATGATGTACCCTGCTTAGAAGTTAAGTAAGCAGGGTGACAATATTCAACTTTGTTGTACTGCTTTCCCTATTTGGAAACAGTCATTTGCTCCATTCCTGGTTCTAACTTTGCTTCTCAACCTGCATACAGGTTTCTCAGGAAACAGGTAAGGTAATCTTGTATTCCCATCTCTTTAAGAATTTTCCACATTTTTTTATGATCCACAATATCAAAAGCTTTAGCATAGTAAATGAAGCAGGGTTTTGTTTTTTCTTTTTTTCCCTTGAATTCCCTTGCTTTCTCTATGATCCAATGAATGTTGGCAATTTGACCCCTGGCTCCTCTGCCTTTTCTAAACCTAGCTTGTACTTCTGGAAGTTCTTGGTTCATGTGCTGCTGAAGCCTAGCCTGAAGGATTTTGAGCATAGTGTCTTGGGAGCATGAGACATAAGCACAATTGTATAGTAGTTTAAATATTTTTTGGCATTTCCCTTCTTTGGGATTGGAATGAAAACTGACCTTTTACAGTTCTGTGGCCACTGTTGAGTTTTCCAAATCTGCTCACATATTGAGTGTAGCACTTTAACAGCATCCTCTTTTCCCAGCTAAAATTCCATTACCTCCACTAGCGTTGTTGGTATCAATGTGCCCTAAGGCCCATTTTATTTCACATTTCAGGAATCCATCACCTGGATAAATTACCTCCAGGAATTTCATCACCTCTCCTAACATTGTCCATAGTAATACTTCCTAAGGACTACTTGACTTCACACACCGGGATGTCTGCCTCCAGGTGAGTGAGCATAACATCATGGTGATACAGGTCATTAAGACCTTTTTTGTATAGTCCTTCTGTATATTCTTGTCACCTCTTCTTAATCTCTTTGGCTTCCATTAGGTACTTATTGTTTCTGGTTTATTGTGCCCATTCTTTCATGACATTTTCCCTTGATATCTCCAAGTTTCTTGAAGAGATCTCTAGTCTTTCCCATGCTATTGTTTTCCTCTATTTCTTTGCATTGTTCATTCAAGGCCTTTTTATCTCTCTGTGCTGTTCTCTGGAACTCTGCATTCTGCTGGGTCTATCTTTCTCTTTCTTCCTTGTCTTTTACTTCTTTTCTTTCTTCACCTATTTGTAAAGCTTCCTCAGACAACTATTTGCCTTCTTGCATTTCTTTTTCTTTTGGTTGGCTTAGGTTACTACCTCCAATAAAATTACAAACCTCTGTCTATAGTTATTCAATCACTCACTCTATCTACCAGACCCAATCCCTTGAATCTGTGTGTGACCTCAACTGTATAATCATAAGGAGTTTGATTTAGATCATATCTGAATTACCTAGTGGTTTTCCCTATTTTCTTCAATTTAAGCCTGCCTTCTGTGCAATAAGGAGCTCATGATCTCAGCCATTATTAGCTCTAGGTTTCATTTTTGCTGACTTATAGAGCTTCTCCATCTTTGGCTGCAAACAATATAATCAATCATATATCATGATTTCATATCATGATTTCCATCTGGTGTTGTCCATATGTAGAGTTATCTCGAGTCATTAGAAAAGAGTGTTTGCCATGACCAGGGTGTTCTCTTGGCAAAACATTGTTAGCCTTTGCCTTGATACATTTTTACTCCAAGGCCAAACTTTCCTGTTACTCTAGGTATCTCTTGAGTTCCTACTTTTGCATTCCAATCCCCTATGATGGAAAGAACATCTTTCTTTTTATTTTTTAAGGTATTACTTTAGCTCTTTCCAAAATGGCCTCATGTAGAGACCAACAAACATCCTCTTTTTCTTTCTGGATATGCTATACTGTTGATGTGATAGCCAGAACTTATAGCCCATAGCATTAAAATCATGCCCAGAGGAAATTTATCTAAGAAACACAGATATTTTCTTCACAAGGTAATCATTCTTCTGCTTTAGAATATTACATAGAACTTGCATAAATATGTGAAAAACGCAGCAATCAATAGACAGTGAAATGGACACTTTTTTCCATATGAGCACTGAAATCAAGAAGACAGAATGCAGCCTTGTTCAATTTCACCTGGAAACCTGAAAGTCCAGGAAATCAAATTTTTCACAGTTCTTCATATGTCTCTTATTGACTGCAAAATTGCCCTGAGTATTGACTTAGGGCTAGTCAAATTCTCAAACTTGGAATCCATAAATAATTAAGATTGACTGTATATGACATATATGTGGACATTTCCAAATACAAATACTTTTTCAGAACAGAAACAATTAGACTTGCTAGATGTGGAACTCCCCAGGTGAAGTCAAAAAATGTGATGCATCTTATGTAGATAACCAGGGAATAGTGATGACAACCAGGAGTGCAATGTGGTATAAAAATTTCAATCTCCATGACTATTTGAAGAAATTGAACCCCAACTTTGGCTTTCCAGGTGTTGCTGGTGGTAAAAGAATCCACTTGCCAGTGCAGGAGATGTGAGACACATGGGTTTGATCCCTGGGTCTAGAAGATCCCCTGGAGGAGGGCATAGCAAGCCACTCCAGGATTCTTGCCTGGAGAATTCCATAGAGAGAGGGGCCTGAAAGGCTACATTCCATGGGGTCACAAAGAGTTGGACAAGACTGAGGCGACTTAGCACACACACACTAACCCCAACTTGGCAACCTGTTAATGGAAGATCCTTAGGCAAGTAACTCGTCGTTTCTGATTCTGAATATCATTTGCCCTCTGGTAAAACAAGAATAACAACAACAAAAATATCCTACTAGGATATGTTATTTTTAAGATTTAAAAATATATGTGTTGTATATATATACAACACATATGTATTTTCTCCCTAGGAACAGTAGTTCAGTGTTCACTAATTAAATGTTAATGGAGATTTTATAGAAAAAAATACCATGAATAACGAAAACTAATTGTATATATGTATGTTTATGTGTTTTATATAAAATATGTAATTATATATATAATATATAACTATATATGTGTTTTGTATAAAATATGTAATTATATATTTCATACATATATACAGTTGTGTGTCTGTGCATTTACAGATGATGAAATACACACTTATGAAATATTATATCCACTCAGTAGAACATTATGCAGTTGCAAAAAAAGGTACACACTACTGACACAGGCTCAAATACATTATGTTCAGTGAAAGTAGCCAAACACAAAAAACTATTCTATGATTATCTTTACATAAAATGCCCAGAAAATATAAATTTATTGAGCTATTCTCTCAATAAATAAGTATATTATTGGTGGCCAGGAGTTGGTGGTAGGAGTGGGAATTAGCTGTAAAGAGGCATGAGGGAATTTATGTAGAGAAGGAAATGTTCTAGAAATGATATGTTGATGGTCACATTACTCAGTAAAGTTGTTAAAAATAATCATAGAATTGCACACAAAAATGGTTGAATTTTATGACATATATCTGTTACATACTGTAAACTATTTTATATTAAAGCAGTAATAAAGTGATAAGGGTGACTTTTTAGTGAGTCATTTTACTCTTGGGGATATCGATTCTGTAATTACCTTCTAGAGTTGACAAATAATACTTTCCTTAGTTTCCTGTATTATATTTACTGAATCTATGCTATGCATCTCTTATCTTACTCTCTCTTCTGCATCATTGTTTACTCTTGTTACCTATACATTTGATATCAAAGTCACTGTAGTGTTTCTGAAGTCCACTATATATTCAAAATGTGATGTCTCTATCATCTATTTAAGATATCAGTTAATTAAAAAAAATCTGCGTTTCTTTGGCTGTCTCGCATACAGGGTTCTCGTTACCATCTTTCTAAATTCCATATATATGCATTAGTATACTGTATTTTTGTTTAGGGAACAATGTTTTGGACTCTATGGGAGAGGGCAAGGGTGGGATGATATGGGAGAATGGCATTGAAACATGTAAATTATCATATGTGAAATCAATCGCCAGCCCAGGTTTGATGCTCAGGGCTGGGGCACCGGGATGACCTAGAGAGAGGGAATCGGGAGGGAGGTTCTGGAAGGGGAACATATGTATACCCATGGCAGATTCATGTCAATGTATGGCAAAACCAACACGATAATGTAAAATAAATAAAGAGAAAAAAATAAAAAATAAATCATTGGCTACTGTGTGCCAGCGCAGTACCAATTTCTGCGGATGGAATACTAACTCAGCTCAGTTCAGTTGCTCAGTCGTGTCCAACTCTTTGCGACCCCATGAATTGCAGCACACCAGGCCTCCCTGTCCATCACCAACTCCCGGAGTCCACCCAAACCCATGTTCATCGAGTCGGGGATGCCATCCAGCCATCTCATCCTCTGTCTTCCTTTCTCATCCTGCCCCCAATCCTTCCCAGCATTAGGGTCTTTTCCAATGAGTCAACTCTTCGCATGAGGTGGCCAAAGTATCAGAGTTTCAGCTTCAACATCAGTCCTTCCAATGAACATCCAGGACTGATCTCCTTTAGGATGGACTGGTTGGATCTTCCTGCAATCCAAGGGACTCTCAAGAGTCTCCTCCCACACCACAGATCAAAAGCATCAATTCTCTGGCGCTCAGCTTTCTTCACTGTCCAACTCTCACATCTATACATGACTACTGGAAAAACCATATCCTTGACTAGACAGACCTTTGTTGGCAAAGTAATGTCTCTGCTTTTCAGTATGCTATCTAGATTGGTCATAACCTTCCTTCCAAGAAGTAAGTGTCTTTTGATTTCATGGCTGCAGTCACCATCTGCAGTGATTTTGGAGCCAAAGAAAATAGTCTGTCACTGTTTCCACTGTTTCTCCATCTGTTTGCCATGAAATGATGGGACCAGATGCCATGATCTTAGTCTTCTGAATGTTGAGCTTTAAGCCAACTTTTTCACTGTCCTCTTTCACTTTCATCAAGATTCTCTTTAGTTCTTCTTTGCTTTCTGCCATAAGGGTGGTGTCATCTGCATAGCTGAGGTTATTGATGTTTTTCCTGGCAATCTTGATTCCAACTTGTGCTTCACCTAGCCCAGCGTTTCTCATGATGTATTCTGCGTTTAAGTTAAATAATCAGGGTGACAATATACAGCCTTGACATACTCCTTTTCCTATTTGGAACCAGTCTATTGTTCCATGTCCAGTTCTAACTGTTGCATCCTGATCTGCATACAGGTTTCTCAAGAGACAGGTCAGATGGTCTGGTATTCCCATCTCTTTCAGAATTTTTCACAGTTTATTGTGATCAACATAGTCAATAAAGGCTTTGGCATAGTCAATAAAGGTTTTGGCATAGTCAATAAAGCAGAAATAGATGGTTTTCTGGAACTCTCCTGCTTTTTCGATGATCCAGCAGATCTGAAATAGACATAATACCTATCCTCTGGGCTTCCCTGATGGCTCAGACAGTAAAGAATCTGCATACAATTTGGGAAACCTGGAGAAGGGAATAGGTACTGTCTCTAGTATTCTTGCCTGGAGAAGGATATGGACAGAGGAGCCTGGTGGGGCTTCAGTCCAAGCGGTCAACAGAGTCGGACATGACTGAGCAACTAAGCACTGCACAGCACAGCAGAAAGGTTAATTGCTCAAGAAATTAGAATAATCTACCTCAATCCTCTCTAGCTTATACACACTCTGAAACAACTGACAGTTTCACTCCACTTAACCATCTGGAAATTAAATGAAGTGAAAAGAAAATAATGCTAAATGCCATGAATTCCTCATTCCCTGAACTTCTACCACTGGACCTAAGTACAAACATTGTACGCTTTCTGAGTTTTCTTCACATTAGTAAAGCTGGCAAAGGTTGTAGATTGGACCATGACTTGACTTTCAAACCATAACATGGCTCTATTATTCTTGAAGTTGAAGTCCTAGTGATTCCACTGGGACTCAGAGGATCATCTGGATAAACTAAGTAAGTTGCTGTTGTAGCTTCTCACTTACTAAAGATCAAACTTTGTAGTGCTCTCCACACAAACACACTTAGAAACATTATTCTACTTCTGATAAGTAGGATTGTTCTTACCTCAGCATCCTGCTAAGACTATTAAATAACTGATTTGTTCAAACTGGCTAACTCATAAACCCAGAATATAGAATAAACGAATCAGTTTTTGCACTGAAAAATAAAAATTCATGCATATTTCCCTTCAGATGCCAAAAAGACAGGATCAGTGATACTGACATCCTATTTATTTTTTGGAATTTTTTTATCTGCTGATCAAGATGCAGGAAAATCCCCAAGAATCAAATCTGATTTAACATCACCCACACAAACTGAAAGGCAGTACTGCCACTCCACTGCTGTGTGTCCGAAAAGATATAACAGAGCCACAGAATTGTTCTCGCTATGCTTTTCTCTTGTAAATTTCTCTTTATGACATCACATCTGAGCATTTCCTGCTCAGTAGTGATGACCCTCATCTCCAGAAATTCATGAGATATTTGCAACATGAAATAGGTTCTAATGAAGTTGTTTCCTTTTGACCATTAATATCCTTGGGTATCTTGGAACCTCAGAGGAGGCGACTAATGTCATCTGTTGTGGTCAGACTGCCATTCAAACTGGGTATGCTATTTGTGTTTCTACCAATCAAGACTGCAGAACTCTTGGGATATAGCAACCCTACCCAAAATTCTTCACTAAAAAACAACCAACCAAACAAAAACACTGCAAAATATATATGTGTATTTTTGAATCTTCTGATCTCTCTTTTATAATATCTGTATTTTTCATATGCTATATGAGACACAACAGAGATAATACCCATATTTTTGCATATCAACTGCTCTTAGCAACATATAGGATCTCCTAGAACAAAAAATTACTATTGATCACAACCTCCTTCTAAATACTAATGGACATGTAACTAAATTCTGTCCAAAGTTAAGTAACCCAAAGTGACTTCTATCAGCTACTTTCCTTAAGAGATACTTTCACTTTCTTCTTTGGCCCTCCATTTGACTACTACCTATAAAACTGATGCAACATCTTGTATCATATGGTTTAGAACCATGTCTTAGGATTGGTGGAAGAGTTAACTGTGAGTTGAGAATTTCCTAGAGTAGAGACATTATTCTAACTTTGCACAGGTTGCCTCCAGGTTGAGTAAGGTGGTTAAAAAAATACTAAAATAAATTGCTATATTGTTTATAGCACTGATATATGATTTTCTTAGTCATAGCCACTCTCATTCTAAAATTTTAAGAATGATGGTAATCATTGCTTTTAGCAATAAGAGAATTACATTTACTTCTCAATGCAGAAGTGCCAGAATTACATAATACATTTTAGTCCAAAGTAAATGAGTAAATGTTACTCTACACTGCTCATCACAACTGGAATATTAAGGAAAAGAAAATCATAGCAGTAACTTCTGGCATGACTAGAGGGAATATAAGCAAATAAGAGTGTGTTGCATAGTGATCTAAAGAACAAATTATACATAATGACAAAAAATTAAATTAAATTTTCTATGAATCATTTATTCTTAAGTAAAATATTTAAAAATTTTAAGCATGTTAAATTATTGATATAAAAGGTTTATAATATCTATCACATAAGGAAAACATGATCATTTACGGACTAGAATACAATAAGTACTTAATCAATGTGCATGCTAAGTCACTTCAGTTATGTCCAACTCTGAGTGACCCTATGGACTACAGTCCACCAGATCCTCTATCCATGGGATCCTCCAGGCACGAGTACTGGAGTGGGTTGCTGTGCCCTCCTCCAGGGGATTTTCCTGACCCAAGGATTGAACATGCATCTCTTATGGCTCCTGCACTGGCAGGCAGGTTCTTTACCACTAGTGCCCCAGGGAAGCCCTAATCAATGTGAGTCGCTGCTGTTTGTTTTACTCAGTGTTATTTTGTATTCCCTTTTTATTAACACCGAAAGACTGGGTTTATCTCAGGTCATTTCAAGTTCTAAGTAAAGTGCTTTGCATATTTAAATGACCAAAATAATTATTGTGAAATTTAAAAATTCTTTCTTACTCAAAATTACTTTTCTTACTATTGGGGAATGTCTTAATGGAATTAAAATAAAAATTAAAATACTAATTTTTTAATCATAAGAAGTCATTTTCTAAAATATTCTTATTTACGAAAGCAGCTGAGGCTTAAGTATAAGCATCTAGTCTAAAATCATATAATGATTTGGGTTCAGAAGTACAACCACAGGCCCCAAATATTTTAATCACAGTTAAGTCTCTTTACTCCATATCCCACACACAGTTTCTTCACTCTCTTTTTCTTAACATATTTTTTTCATTATATTATAATGAATTTTCTTTCATGTCATAAGAAAATACAAAATTATTATGTTATTTAAGTAAGGGAGTTTACAGATTACCTTCTTCTTCTTTTTTTTTTTTTTACTGTTTTTATTCATCTTAAATTTTTCAGTTATTGTATATAAAAAAGTAAAAAAAGGTGCATATCTTCCCAACCCAGGGTCAAACCAGGGTCTCCTGCATTGAAGGCAATTTCTTTACCAACTGAGCTATGAGGGAAGCCCCATAAATATATCCAACATCCTATAAATAAGTATCCTTACTGTATATTGCATATAGTTTGCCAAAAGAGATTATTTCTAAGATAAAAGGGGATAGTGAACAGTAGTGGCAATTCAAATTCTGTACCACTTTCACCTTCCATTAAAATTGAATTATTATATTAACATTTATATGCTTTAGTGGATTTGTCTTGCTGTAAAGGTGCACACACTCTTTGGTAGACTCTGGCAGTGACTGTCAGTTTTAACCACCATTAAGATGAATATGGTTTGTACAGAGAGCCATATATCATGATCTGTTTAAATCACTGTTGTTTCCATAGTATTTCTGCTCTAAGAGTCTACTGAAGCTTGGGAAATAGGGAACCTGTATAAGTTTGAAACATGTTTAAAATAGATTTAAAGAGTTTTGAAGTCTTCTTTCTAGCCATTGCCAAGCTAAGTAATAGGGATATTCCCAAATCTAATTTCTGATTAAAAACACTTGAGACTTAATCTTCTCTTTCTACAAAGAGAAAAATGCATTGAACTTGCAAAGAAAAATTCCCTTGATACTTATTTTCATTGATTACATCATTGGCTAGAAACTAATGTTTAGAAAGCCAGAGGGTGAGAAAATAAATTTTATGAAATATAAGCTATATTTGATGAATAACCTAGAGCTACTTCATATATTTTCATGGTAATACTAGTATATCTGACATTGTCACTACTCCAGAATTTATATGCTTATTTTGAAATTCTTCCCTTTCACAACTAATATAGATAAGTAAATATATGATAATATTGATGGAATGTGTTGCAAATGTTTGGAAGTACACATTTAAGGGATATCCCATGAAACAATCATTGCATTTAAGTATTTACAGCAGTGTTAAATAAAAAACTTTTGATTAAGAATTAAAAAAACACATATTTTAGGCATTTTAAATACTTTTGAAACCAGAGAAAAAGCTTTTATATTTGCTTATTATTATACTTCTTGTATAGGATCTAAACAAGTTGTATAAGAGATTTCATTGATGTGCTCAGCAGTCACCAAATCTCTTTGCTCTTTGCTCTGCACAGTAAACTATAAAGATATTTATTAAAGTAGCTCATAGAATTGACTAAATATTCAATTATCAATGGATTTATCCATTTAGAAAAATTTCCTTTATTCTCTATCATATAAGTTCTGGAAATTACAGAAGTAGCTAATAAAATATGCTCTTATAAATCTTGCTTACTTGGCAAGATAATAAACTAGGACAAAAACAGTCAAATAAGACAGATTTTTGTATTCAAAACCGTTATGTCACAAGTGAAATAGAACACTAGGAAATAATAGGCCAAAGTGGGAATTCTGTGTGTGTATTTGTGTTTGTGTGTGTGTGTGTGAGAGAGCGAGATGGGTGGTGAGAGATATTTTAGTAAAGGTATTCAAGGAATCTTCTTTGAGGAAGGATATAAAGTATGTCACAAATGCTGAGAAGAAGCTATGTGATGATAGGTTGAAATAACATTCTTTTTTTCCTCTCCATCTTTACTGAGATATAATTGACATATAGCATTGCATAAAATTAAGGTGGACAAAATGTTTATTTGATATCCTGATATACTTTAAAACTATTATCACCATAGCATTAGCTAATGCTTCTGGCATGTCACATAATTACCACTTCTTTTTTGGGGGGAGCGCATTTTAGATCTATTGTTTAGTGATAGAGGAAAAGTAAAAGCCAAATTTTTGTATGAAAAAATGTTAGTGTGACGATGGATTAAAAGCAAGTAAAATATAAAGTAGAACATACCAAAATTCATATCATGAAGTAAAGAATGCATAAGAACTGCATTTGTTAAACTAAATTTTTTCTATATTTTAATTTATAGATAGATCTAGAGACTATGTATATATGTGTACAGGGTTGCAATAAAAATTAACATTTTATTTACCATGGATTATGATAAAATGAAAAAAAGACATTTTCCTAAATGTGTTGACTTAAAGATTTTAATAAATTTAGTGTTATTGTAATAATGTATTGCATGTACAATTATTATGATAAATTTTAGAGAGGATATATTTCATTCTAAATAGATCCAACAATTAGCCAATTATCACTATAATTTATTTAATATTTGGGCTTCCCAGGTGATTAGAACGTATAGAATCTGCCTGCAATATGGGAGACCTGGGTTCAGTTCCTGGGTTGGGAAGATACCCTGGAAGATGAAATGGCAACCCATTCCAGTATTCATGCCTGGAGAATCCCATGGACAGAGAAGTCTGGTGGGCTGTGATCTATAGGTATATACCTATATATCTATAGGTATGTCCAACAAAGAGTTGGACATACCTGACTAACACATACATTTAGTATTAATCCCAAGTTCTTGGATATTAAGTTTGCAATTTACCTGGTAGAAACATATTAAGTTTGATTGAGGAAAAGGGCAAAGGAATGTGACCCTGTATTTCAAGCCTGAGGGCTAATATCAAAAGACTTTTCATATATTCTACCTTTTCCTACATCATATATTTGAATGAAGTTGGAAGAAAAGTTCCTGGAAGTTAGATACATGGGATTTTGCATTACTGTGTGTGTGTTTCAGCTAGCTAGGATTTAACTTCAAGTTCAGATGAAAGAGTAAGCTATAACATCTAAGCTCTATAACTTGACCTTGATATGAATTGTTTAGAGAAAGCAAATAGGTAGGTATCAACTTACACAGGACAACATGAAACATGTTTCTTCTAAATGAATATACTGCTATTTGATTATAATAACTTAATGTTCAGGTAGCAAGAGTTCATTCCAATATGACAGTGTTTATACAGCACCATTTTTACTTCCTAACAAATTGAATATGCTACAAAATAGAGTTTCCAACTCTGTAAATTGAGAAATATTATTTCTTTGAAATATTATTTATTACACACACTGAATTTAGTTTAGAATACGTTTTGCATCAGGAGTTGGTGATGGACAGGGAAGCCTGGCGTGCTGCAGTCCAGGGGGGTGGCAAAGAGTCAGACACGACTGAGCAACTTAACTGACTGATGTTTTGCATCACAGAAATATTCTTTTCCACTTCCTCTCAAATATCTATTTTAGACTAATTGCTTCTTTAATTCATTTTATAAGAGAATAAGAAACTATTCAAAAAATTACATTAGTCATATTTCTTTTTCTGAATTTCTCCAAAGACTGTCATATTAATTTAAAATGTAGATCCCATTCACTATTAACTACCTGATGAATGGTATGGTGCAATAATTATTATTATTGCATATAAGCTAAATAAGCAAGGTGACAATATACAGCCTTGACGTACTCCTTTTCTGATTTGGAAGCAGTCTGTTGTTCCATGCCCGGTTCTAACTGTTGCTTCCTGACCTGCATACAGATTTCTCAAGAGGCAGGTCAGGGGATCTGGAATTCCTATCTCTTTCAGAATTTTCCACAGTTTATTGTGACCACACAGTCAAAGGCTTTGGCATAGTCAAGAAAGCAGAAATAGATGTGTTTCTGGAACTCTCTTGCTTTTTCGATGATCCAGCAGATGTTGGCAATTTGATCTCTGGTTCCTCCGCCTTTTCTAAAACCAGCTTGAACATCTGGAAGTTCATGGTTCACGTACTGCTGAAGCCAATCAGCTGAAGGCCTTAATAAAACAAGCACTGACTTCTGTATGCTACGTTGCTTCAGTCGTGTCTGATTCTTTGTTTCCCCAAACACTGTAGCCCGCTTGGCTCTCTGTCCAAGGGATTCTCCATGCAAGAATACTGGAGTTGTTTGCCATTTCATCCTCCAGGGGATCTTCCTGACCCAGGGATCCAACCCAGGTTTCTTATGTCTCCTTTACCACTAGCACCACCTGAGCAAGAGGGAATTATAGCAGACTGCATTTGGACTGGGACTGCAACTTCTCCCTGTTAATAATGTGTGTGTGCATGAAGTTATTTTAACATTTTCCTTACCGTTTGCATATTATTATTAAATGAGTACTTAGTGACTTATGGGAATGCATTCATGCCTTATTCAACTGAACTTTGCTTTACTGTGATTCCCAGATACTCTATTAATTGAAGGTTTTTGGCAACCCTGCAATGAGCGAGTCTATTAGCACTATTTTTCCAACAGTATGATTTTGAAATAGGTATGAACATTTTTAAGACATAATGCTAATAAACTGCAGCATAGTGTGGTATAAATGTAACTTTTATTAATATATATATATATATATATATACATATGGGGAAACCAAATAGTTCTGGTGACTCACTTTATTGGATATTTGCTTTATCACAGGGGGCAAGAACTGAACTCGCAATATCTCTAAGGTATGCCTATAGTCATAAATCTTTGAAATTTATTCTTAAAAGAAAAACAATAAAGAACAAGTTAACACTACATGATCTCACATAATGAATCAAGAAAAGCTGAACTCATAGAAACAGAGAGCAGAATGGTGGTTGCAAGGGCTACGGTTTAGGGAAAATGAGATATTGGTTAAAGTGTACAAACTTTTAGGTATAATATGAATATATCTGAGGATCTAATGTATATCTTGGTGACTACAGTTAATAATACTGTATTATATAATTAAAATTTATATTATTAGAGCATAAGCGCTCTTAACAGTAAGCAAAATCTCATGTGGTGCTCCTGGTAAAGAACTTGCCTGCCAATACAGGAGATGTAGGAAATGTGAGTTCGATTCCTGGGTCAGGAAGATTCCCCTGGAAGAGGAAATGGCAACCCACTCCAGCATTCATGCCTGGAGAATCCCATGGAGAAAGGAGCCTGGTGGGGAGTCCATGAGGTCGCAAAGAGTCAGACATAACTTAGCAACTTAGCACACATATATATGAGGTTCTGAACATATTAATTAATTGATTACAGTAATAATTTTACAGTATATGTCTATATATACTTATCACATATATATAAAATCATGTTGTACACTGTAAAATATATGCAATTTTTACTTGTCAATTATGCCTCAATAAAACTGGAGAAAACTACAAATGTTGTTAAAATCTATCAATTTACTTAGAGGTTACCTGCTCTACTGCTTTAGTTTCTAGTTTTTCTCAAAGAATTAATAGATCACTCAAAACTCTTTAAACGAGAGTAATTCACTATTGACAAGTGAATTATGAAACAAATAGAGTTTAATGCTTAGCAAATGCTATTTTTAATGATTCTGTCTCATACATTGACTCACTGATCTTTTTCCCTGATGATGAGAAGTACCATGTGAGGATGAACTGTGTCTTATATACTAATTGACTCCCTACTTTATGGGGACTACATAGTAGGTTATAAGCACTCAGAAATTATTTCTGTGATATTTTAATTTTGTTCAAGAACATTCATAGAAATAATAGGTTTTACATATATCACACAGTTTCCTTAAATAAAACAATCCAATTCACTTACAGAAAAGTTGTTAAAAACCTACTCAGATCTTGTTATTATGTCACACTGAAACAAAACCAAATTGACCATCATTTTGGTTCCATTAGCCTGATTATGTAATGAGAATTAGAAAGATGACATATGGAAAAACACCTAACGGTAAGTCATACTAAATTAAATACATTCTTAAAGCAATAAATTACCATCTGTTTGTTTTTTCCTAAGGGCTATAGTGTGAGATTAAGATAATTTCAAAGGAAAAATGGTGTGATGATGAATAGAAACTGATTGTAAATGAAGCAGTTTATAATATACTGCTTATTCAAAAGAATACATAAAATTACATCACTATATAAATATTTAAATGCATGTTACCTGCTTCTTTAAAATTCTTTTTTAAATATTATCAGTACCAAACATCAGAAATGTAAACTAGCACAGCAGATCTTAATAATTATAAAAATATTTTAACTAAGCTATTAATACATATATACATTATTAATTTTATCTCGGTTTTATTGTTATCACTTCTATATGAGTTTGATTAATATCTGTTGCTGTTTTTGTTCAGTATTTTAAGTCTTGTTTGACTGTTTGTGACTGCAGCATGCCAGGCTCCTCTCTCCTCCAATATTGCCTGGGTTTTGTTCAAATTCATGTCAATTGAGTTCATGATGTTATCTAACCATCTAATCCTCTGCACTCCCCTTTTCCTTTTGCCTTCAATCTTTCCCAACATCAGGGACTTTTCCAGTGAGTAGGCTCTTTGCATCAGGTGGCCAAAGTACTGGAGTTTCAGCATCAGTCCTCCCAATGAATATTCAGGGTTGATCTCCTTTAGGATTGACAGGTTTGATCTTGCTGTCCAAGGAACTCTCAAGAGTCTTCTCTAGCACCACAATTTGAAAGCTTCAACTCCAATGCTCAGCCTTCTTTATGGTCCAACTCTCACATCCATACATGACTTTGGAATAAACAAGCTTTACTGTATGAACCTTTGTCGACAAAGTGATATCTCTGCTTTTTAACACACTGTCTAGGTTTGTCATAGATTTCCTTCTAAGAAACAAGTGTCTTTTAATTTTGTGGCTGCAGTCACCATGCACAGTGATTTTGGGGCCAAATAAAATTTGTCACTATTGCCACATTTTCATCAGTCTGACATAAAGTGATAGGACTTGATGCCATAATCTTAGTTTTTTGATGTTGAGTTTCAAGTCAACTTTATCACTCTCTCCTTCATCAAGATGTTCTCTAGTTCCTCTTCACTGTCTGCTTTTAGGGTGGTGTCATCTGCATATCTGAGATTATTGATATTTCTTCCTGCAATCTTGATTCCAGCTTGTGATTCATCTAGTCCAGAAATTTGCATAATTTACTTTGCATAGAATTTAAGTAAGCAGGGTGATAGTATACAGCATTGTTATACTCCTTTCCCAGTTTGGAATCAATCACTTGTTCCATGTCTGCTTCTAACTGTTGCTTCTCGATCTGCATACGAATTTTTCATGGCTTGTTGTAATTCACATATTCAAATGCTTTAGCATAGTCAATGAAGTAGAAGTAAATATATTTCTGGAATCCTTTGCTTTATCCATGATTCAACAAATGTTGGTAATTTGATCTCTGGTTCCTCTGCCTCTTCAAAACCCAAATTTTACATCTGGAATTTCTCAGTTCACATACTGCTAAAGCCTATTTTGAAGGATTTCGAGCATAAATTTACTATCATGTAGAATGAGTAAAGTTATTTTGATTGTTTGCACATCCTTTAGCATTGCCTTTCTCCGAGTTTGGAATGAAAACTGATCTTTTCCAGTCCTGAGGCCACTGCTCAGTTTCCCAAATTTGCTGACATATTGAGTGCAGCACTTTAACAACATCACCTTTTAGGATTTAAAATATCTCAGATGGAATTCAGCTTCATTAGCTTTATTCATAGTTATACTTCATAAAGCCCACTTGACTTCACACTCCAGGATGTCTGGCTCTAAGTGGGTGATCACACTGTTGTGGTTATCTTGGTCAATTTTTTTTTCAGCTCCTCTGTGTATTCTTGCTACCTCTTATTAATCTCTTCTGATTCTATTAGGTCTTTCAGACCATTCTATGCTTTATTGTGCCCATTCTTGCATGAAATGTTCCCTTGATATCTCCAATTTTCTTGAAGAGATCTCTAGTCTTTCCCATTTTATTGATTTTCTCTCTTTGCATTGTTCATTTAAGAAGGCCTTCTTATCTCTCCTTGCTATTCCCTGGAACCCTGCATTTGGACTTCCAGCCTCCAGTACTGTGAGGAAACAAATTTCTGTTGTTTAAGCTAATCAGTCTGTGATATTTTGTTAATGGCAGCTCTAGCAAACTAACGCTCTCAATATTTTCTAGTCTGTGTTCAGGATATGGGGACATCTTGTCTCTTGTGCCGATGTAAGTGTTGCCTATATTTCTGGATCTTTGTTGTGGAGTTTTACAGTGGCCCCGCACCTTCCCCAGCATTAAATGGGACAAAAAAAATTTTCCTTTCATTTCCCAGATGTAGAGATTTTGTTTTCTTTGTTTTTCTCCATTTTTATCCTCCAGTTGCAATGCTCTTCAGCTGTCATTAGGATCTCAGTGTTTGCTGTCCTTTTATCAAGAGATTCGGCCTTTTTTTCCTTAAGATACAAAATTCAAGGCAAGGATTTTTGTTGTTTCCACTACCCAGGACTAACACTACGTTTTTGTTTTGCTTTGTTTTTTAGCTTCTAATCCTTTTCAGGGCTTCCCTGGTAGCTCAGTTTTAAAGAATCCACCTGTCAATGCAGGGGATGTGGGTTCTATCCCTGGGTCAGAAAGACCCCCTGGAGAAAGAAATGGCAACCCACTCCAGTGTTCTTGCCTAGGAAATCCCATGGACAGAGAAGTCTGGCGGGCTGTAGTCCAAGTGGTTGCAAAAGAGTCAGACACGACTTAGTGACTAAAACAACAATAATCCTTCTCAAATGCCTGTGATGACATCTGTGGAAGAGAGACTCAAGTGCGAACTAATGTGCCTTGTTTCTGAAAACCCCATGGATTCTATACTATTACATTAACTCACATTATCTTCTGAACTGCTTCAAAATTTTAGCTGAAACATTACTAATGCTGTACTGTATCCAAGATTATCTACTGTTTGAAACTCATATCTCTTTGGTGATACCTTTCTTTCCTTGAATTTCAAGCTACTTGGCTACACTACAACCTTAACTTTATGACAGTTTCAAGATGAATTATAAATTTACATTCAGTCTGTCTGATTTTTCTTATTGTTAGGTTTGGAGATAAACTCTTTTCTGTTTTCTGTATCCTAAGTATAAACCGAAAGAGGGAAAATCATCTCTATAAGGACACTGTCAATAGTTTTAAATTCAACTTTTATTGTTGAAAAACTTAATAAGTGGAAAGCAATGGAGTTAGAATTTGCTAATATGTTTCAAATCGTAAACATTCAACAGCTAACACTCAACTCTGAAGAAACAGTACAATTTGTGGTGCCACATTGTTATGCAAATTAATCTCTTCTACCTTACTCATCAGATTGCCCATTTTGAAGTTTGCCAGAGATATCCCTTCCAGTTAATTCACCACTGTGAAATTTTACATCTAACAACTATTTTCATCTGTGAGAGTTCTTAATAATGTCAAAGGATTCATTCCAAGTATGTACTGCCTGACATGGTTTATAATACAGCAAGTTCCTCACTAGTTTTGATGCAATGTTCTAAAACTTACTAAAATTTTTCTGAGTCAATGATCTCCAAACAGTTGCATTCATAATGAATCTACTAGCATGCACTGTGTCTTTGGAAAACAAATCAACATTAAATTTCTTTACATTTTTGATTCAGTCAGGTGGGATTATAGTAACAACTTATACAAACTATTAATAAGATAAAAATTAAAAAATGACTTGCCCTAGGATAAGTCAGAATTCTGAGAATTTTTTTCTCTTTAACTCATTTCACTTCTTTACTCCAGTAATATCTAGTTCAGTGTGTGTGCTCAGTCACTCAATCATGTCTGACTCTTTGTGACCCCAGGGACTGTAGACCCCCCAGGCTCCTCTCTCCATGGGATTTTCCAGGCAAGAATGTCCAGTTCAGTACTCCAAAATTATTCTTCAAATGTGTAGAATGTTCTTCAACTATGCCCTTTGGCTTAAATGTACCATTGATTTCTTTAAATGTTTGGTTTATCACCACTTCATTTTCTCAGGTTCAATCTCCTACTTACTTTGTAATGGTTATTTCAATTACTACTTATAATCTGAATGAATTATAACAAAAATAGCTTTAACATTCAAGCTATTGAAAAGGACATCAAATAAGAAAATGTATTCCAAAACTGACAAATGGTTTCGACTTTGCTTCTTCCTCTCATTCTACTGTCCTAAAAGCAAGGTTCTTTCAGAAACCAAGGCTCAGTAGGTTTATTAATACCCATAGTGTAAACATGAATGGAATAAAAAGAATTCACTTTGTAAAAAATCTAGCATGGAACTTATACTAGGAACTCATAAGTTTGGAGAGAAACCAAAGTTATAAGGTTGGGTCTTAGAGAATGTCCCTAGAACTTTCTAAACTTTCTACAAAGGCACTTTCTGTGTTAGTCTTTGCATGTAGATTTTCAATGTCTGTTTCTCCTGCTTTGACATGGTAGGTTGGGGATGTGGCAAGAAAGGTAGGTAGCAACAGAGAGTGAAGAGTGGATTAACAATGAATCTAGCTTTTTCCATCATGAGGTCAGAAGAATTATTCATATTTTATTTTCAAATGAGTAATATTTTGACCAGTTTCCTCTTCTTCTTTATGTAGTTATTTTGAATGGAACAAACCCAGACATGAAATCACAGCATAAAATACCTGAATCTGTATTCTTGTCTAGGCCATGACTCTTAAGAAAAAAAAAAAAAAGCTGTGATATTTTGCTGATGCTGAGAGGAAAACCATCTGGAAAGAGGGATCCAAATTCAGGTATTTTTGCCATGA
The DNA here is from genome assembly GCA_007570785.1 of Antilocapra americana. Taxonomy (NCBI): domain Eukaryota; kingdom Metazoa; phylum Chordata; class Mammalia; order Artiodactyla; family Antilocapridae; genus Antilocapra; species Antilocapra americana. The sequence continues at coordinate 13,568,581 of ML661902.1, forward strand.
TTTCATGTTTTCTTCAGGTGTAATCTGATCAAAACATCCAAACAAAAAGACTAACATTAACTTCAGAAATATTACCAAATGTCAAGTCAGTTGAAAAGAAAGAGAAGGGAAATAGAAAGACTTTGGCTTCATGGGCTGAGTGTTACCACTCATTAGTAACACTCATTAGTGTTACGACATATTATGTCATTAGCATATCTAGGGCACATCATATGTTTCAACCACTCATTAGTTAACAACATAGGACTGGAAGAAAGTAGTTTTTAAAATTGTGTTCAGTCTATTTCTAGAAATGAGAGTAAATGGGAATAATTTTCCTTTGAGAAAAAATAGAATTATGCACGTATTTTAATTTCACCCCTAGTAAGAGTAGGAAAATGAAAGCAATAAATTTTATCTCTATTCTCTTTATTGTGTTCTAGAAACAGCTCTAAATTGGCACGATAAAATAGAATGAATGGTCATTTTGAGATTTAGATGAAAGTAATTATTTAAGAAATAAATGGCCTGACTGCCCACTTAATAAAGTCAGGCAACTTTTTAATCCCAAATTCCACGTTTTCTTTTTTGTATCCAGACATCAAATAATATGCTGAGGTAAAAAGTACTCTGTGACTATTTATTCATTTTAAGTAAAATGAGTAAAATACTACTTATTAATATGGGCTCTACGATACTCACAAATTCTATTCATTTATATGTGAATAAAGCCAACACATATTACTTGAGATTTTACAGTATCTGGCAATGTGTTAACTATCCTGCAAAACTTCTGAAGTCTATGGGTGCTCTTCCTCTCCTTCCTATTCACCAAAAGGGAATATTTGGAACTATATTAAGCATGACATAGAAGCTTTAAAATGAGAGACTTACTTTCCATCGACATAAGTAAGGAGGTAAAAGTTCAATTCTTCCACATGATCTTCTCTTCTTTTTCTTTTTCCATTCATCCACGTGGAAGAAAACTAGGGCTATTCATGAACTGGGCATCCCTTTTGTGATGAGACAAAACACAACTCAGCAAAGAAAACCACATGATGAAGGAACTTCATGTCTGCCTATGATCACAATGATGGTAGTTAATATCAGTGATCTCAACACTTAATGTTAACAGCTTACTATGTAGCAGTCTCAAATTTAGCACTTTATATGTATTTTTTCATTTCTCATAAATCCTTATGACAAATCTACTGTTATAAATCACAAAAAGAATAGCTGAAGCTTGGTGAAGGATTCAAATCAATTTTTAAACTTAAGTGTAAATAAAAGATAACCATGAATTTATACTTGCCTAACCTAGTATACCTACAAAGACCAATTACAATCAGCTGAAAGTTTTTAAATGATCCTTGAAAACAAACAAACAAACAACAACATAACAAGAACAACAACAAATATATATATATATATATATATATATAATTAATGTAGTAAGAGGTTAATGGATGTGGTAGTTTAAAATATTTCCACAGATTCTTTGAAACTCCTGTGATGGTTAATTTTATATGTCAATTTGATTAGACTAATTATGTGTGAATTACCAGGCTAGCAAGGTAATGAATGCTCAAAATCCTTCGAAATAGGCTTCAACAGTATGTGAACCAAGAACTTGCAGATGTACAAGCTTGATTTAGAAATGCAGAGGAACCAGAGATCAAATTGCAAACATCCACTGATTCATAGGAAAAGGAAGAGAATTCTAGAAAAATATCTACTTCTGCTTCTTTGACCATGTGGATCACAACAAATTATGGAAAATTCTTAAACAAATGGGAATATCAGACCACCTAACCTGCCTCCTCAGAAACCTGTATGCAGGTTAAGAAGGAACAGTTAGAACTGGACATGGAAGAACAGACAGATTCTAAACTAGGAAAGGAGAATGTCAGGCTGTATATTGTCACCCTGCTTATTTAACTTCTGTGCAGAGTACATCATGTATAATACCAGGCTGTTTGAATCACAAGCTGGAATCAGGATGGCTGGGAGAAATACCAACAACCTCAGATATGCAGATGATACTACCCTAATGGCAGAAAGAGAAAGAAAACTAAAGAGCCTTTTGATGAAGTTTAAAAAGGAGAGTGAGAAAGCTGGCTTAAAACTCAATATTCAAAAAGACAAACATCATGTCATCTGGTCCCATCACTTCAGGGAAAATAAGTGGAAAAAACTGGAAATAGTGAGAGATAAATAAATTTTCTTGCATTCCAAAATCACTACAGATGGTGACTGCAGCCATGTAATTAAAGGGCACTTACTCCTTGGAAGGAAACCTATGACAAAACTAGACAGTGTATTAAAAAGCAGAGACATCAGTTTGCCAACAAAGGTCTGTCTAGTCAAAGTTGTGGTTTTCCCAGTGAGATGTGGATGTGAGATCTGGATCATAAAGAAGACTGAGTGCCTAAGAATTGATGCTTTTGAACTGTGGTACTGGAAAAAACTCTACAGAGTCCCTTGGAATTGACTGGTTTAGTCAATTCTAAAGGAAATCAACTTTTAATATTCACAGGAAGGACTGATGCTGATGCTGAAGCTTCAATACTTCGGCCACCCAATGCAAACAGCCAACTCTCTGGAAAAGATCCTGATTCTGGGAAAGATTGAGGGCAGGAGGAGAAGGGGACTACAGAGGATGAGATGTGTGCATGCCATCACTGACTCAATGGACAAGTTTGATCAAACTCTGGGAAATGGTGAAGGACAGGGAAGCCTGGCATGCCGCAATCCATGGGGTCACAAAGAGTTGAACTGCTTGTGACTGAACAACAACAAAGGATGACCAGATAGCTGGTAAAGCATTTCTGGATATGTATTTGAGTGTGCTTCTGGATGAGATTAGAATTTGAATCGGTAGACTGACTTATGAAGATCTTCTTTACCAATGCAAGTGGACATCCCATTTTATGAGAACCTGAATAGAGCAAAAAGGTGGAAGGTGGATGCATTTGTTGTCCAATAAAGCTGGGAAATGGAACATATATTTTCTGCCCTTGGATATTGGCAATTCTGGTTCCCTGACCTTCAAGGGACTTGGGGTGAATTACAACACCATATTTCCTGATTCTCCAGCTTGAAGAAAGCAAATAATGGAACTTCTGAGCCTCCGTAATCATGTGAGCCTATAAATATATCAGTTGGACTTAATGACCAACTTCTAATGAAAGTAAAATGGTGTTGCTTTCACTGGGTAATACAAGTCATTGTGACTTCTTCATTGCTATCTCTTATATCACTCACTTTTAGGAAAGCTAGCTGCCATATTATAAGGATATTCTTTCAGTCCTTGGTTAATTGGCAGAACCTTATTAACCAAGACTCAAGTCTTCCTGCTACCTGCCATGTAAATTAGCAATCTCAGAAACTTCAGATGACTGCATCTCAGACTGATCTGTTCACTGCAACTTTCTCAGACAGCCAGAACAGAGCCATCAAGCAACACAGATCTTGAATACTGATCCAAGGAAAATATGATGAGTTAATGAATTTTTGTTTGTTTGTTGTTTGGTGCTACGTTTTGGAGAAACTAGTTAAAGATCAATAATTAACCCATATATTGGGGATTATGAATGTTGAATCCCTCTTCTTAAAAAAATAAAAAGCAGAAGAGGCTTTCAAAGTATAACTATTGACTAAACTGTCCCTTGTAACAGTTCATGGTGTAAGTGTAAAGGAGCATAATAAAACAATAGGTACAATCCAATGTGACAGGTTCTCTTCTAGAAAAATGTAAACAGAAGGAAAAAAATGGAGCCATATGTAAGATCTTTTACCTGAGATAATTAGGGAATATTTCATCAGAAAAACAAAATGAAAACTGAGATTTAAATAAACCATTTAACTTCTCTGAGCAAGGTACTACACCATTAAATAAAATAATGTGCTACACATATAAATAAGTTCCAAAATACATGACACTTCTTGAGCTCTACAGGATGAAGATTTATATCTGCCTCATAGAAATATAAGATAACTGGTTCTATTAAATTCCTAAAATTAAATTAAAATAGAAATTGTCAGAGGCAAAAATTTGTTTCTACTAAATGAAACTCAAATGAAATTTAGCATACATGCTAAGGAAAACTGGCTATTGTGCAATTAATCTGCATTTTAATAATTCTTGTATAAATCACATTCCTCCTGGGGCAATCATTCTGAATTAACTTTCTTGACTTACATGTAAGGCAATATTTTTCTCAAAAATATTTCACTCAACTAAGTCTATCAATTTTCCATTTTACCCAATTAATTCTCATTAATAACATTAAAGATATTGAGTCATCTCTGGACTAGGATTTAGTATTCATGAATTTAAGCCTTTTCTACTTTTGATTGTAGCAATTCCTGAAATTTGACATTAGTAATAATGTGACTGTTTAGAAATAGTCTAACATTAAAATTGTCTTTAGTCAATATCATGTAATTAAACTGACCTGTGGATACAAAAAATGTTTATTTCTTAGTTCTGCCCAGAATGCTGCAATTTCTACATAGGGCATCATTTTAAGTTTTGACAAAAGGAACAGACAGAACACCAAGCATGCTTTCTTATGGACATACTCTTATGGACATACTCCAGATGTCTCCTCTACATGTCTCTAAATCACTGGAGCCCATAGCCAAGAGTAGCAAGTGAGGAAACAAAACAAAATATTAGTTGTAACAAGAAGAAATAAGGCCAAATTTTCTTGGAACAGGAAAAGACCTCCATCATTTACAAGCCATCTGTGGAATCAGCATGGTCTTGTTTCTTTGTCATTGTTTATTATTTGTTTTGTGGAAAAACAATGGAATTTTGAGTCAGATTAAGAAAATCTGAGTCTTGACTATGTCTCACTATATATGTGAACTTTAAGGCACTTCTAAGTATCTACTTTCTCATAAATGGAAAGAAAAAGGCAACCATTCCTCACACTTTGTGATTGGAACTGATTTTAATTACAAGAAACTGTGAGCATAACGTGAAGCACTATCAGAAAAAAGAATATTAGTTCCTATTCCTCTAGTCTGTGAGGTTTGGAGTTCACGTATGATGACAAAGTTGTCTTTACTCCCACCATTTACCACAATGACTATGAAACAGAAGAGTAGATTTAAATTTATTTTGAATAACATTAAAAATAAAACCATAAACAAATTGAGAAGATAACTTACAGAATTGGAGAAAATACTTGCAGATGATGCAAAGAACAGGGGGTAATCTCCAAAATATACACAGCTTCTGCAGATCAATATCAAGAAAAACAAACAACCATATCAAAAAAATGGGTGGGAGGTCTAAATAGATATTTCTCCAAAGAAGACATACAGATGGCCAAAAGGCATGAAAAGAGGCTCAACATCACTAATTATTAGAAAAATGAAAGTCAAAAATACAGTGAGGTACCACTTCACACTGGTCAGAATGGCCATTATCAAAAAGTCTAAAACTAATAAATGTTGGAGAGGGTGTAAAGGAAAGGAACACTCCTACACTGTTGATGGAAATGAAAATTGGTGCAATCACTATGGAAGTAGTATGAAGGTTCTCAAAAGACTAACGATGAAGCTACCACATGACTCTGCAATCCCACTCTTGGGCATATATCCAGAGAAAACCATAATTCAAAAAGATACATGTACTCCAATGTTCACTGCATCCTTGTTTACAATATCCAAGACATGGAAGCAACCTAAATGCCCATCAACAGATGAATGAATGAGGAAGATGTGGTAACTTATACAAAGGAAAATTAATCAGCCATAAAAAGAATGAAACAATGCCATTTGCAGCAACCTGGATGGACCTAGAGATTATCATACTAAGTAAACTGGACAGAGAAAGACAAACATATACAATACGGCTTTTTGTGTAATCTAAAAAAAAAAAGGATACAAATTAACTTACATAAAAACATACATAGGCCCATAGACATAGAAAACAAATTTATGATGATCAAAGAGGAAAGGAAAGAAGACAAATTAGAAGTTTGGGATTAACATATACTACTATCTATAAAATAGATAACCAACAAGGACCTACTATATAACACAGGAAACTATACTCAATATTTTGTAATAACTTATAAGGGAAAAGAATATGAAATAGAGATATATGTATGTAGAATTAAATTGGGCTTCCCAGGTGGGTCAGTGGTAAAGAATCTGCCAGCCAAGCAGGAGACACATATTTGACCCCTGGGTCAAGAAGATATTCTGGAGAAGATCTTCAAGCCACTCCAGTATTCTTGTTTGAGAAATATCATAGGTAGAGAAGCCTGGCGGGCTATAGTACATGTGGTTTCATGGAGTTAGACGTGACTTAGAGATTGTGTGTGAGTGTGTGTGTGTGTGTGTATTAGCCACTCAGTCATGTCTGATTCTTTGCAATCCCTTGGACTGTAGCCCAGCAAGATATTCTGCCCATGGGATTTTCCAGGCTATAACACTGGAGTGCATTGCCATGCCCTTCTCCAGGGGCCCTTCCCAACCCAGGGACTGAACCTGTGTCTCCTGTATTGCAGGTGGATTGAACTCTTTACCAATTGAGTCACTGGTGAAACCTTTCTTATAAGTGGGCTTCCCTGGTGGCTTAAGAAATTGCCTGCAATGTGGGAGACCAGGGTTTGATCCCTGGGTCAGGCAGATCCCCTGGAGAAGAGAATGGCTACGGGCTTATATCTTTCCAACGAATGACATGAAGAGAAGAATTATTATATGAGTTGTGGATACAAATTCAAAGCTAGAAGATTTCAGATAATATATTTTATGCTTCAAATGCTTCTTTTCTTATCCAGTGTCCTTGAAAATTACTGTCATATATTCTGACATGGTTAAACATGCAATAGAAAAGTAAAAACAAAAAACAAAAAAACATGACTATAAAGCTAACATAATTATATGGAGCAGAGTGTAATGTAAATTGATCTAGCTGTAGGACCAGAAAAGGAAAAGTATACACAAAAACTGGGATAAACATAAGTCAGTCCAACTCTGAGTGTAAGGTGTCTACAAGAGATTTCCAATTGTTGGTATATGGCAATAAGAAGTCTAAGATTAGCCAATACTTGTAAATACAAAAAGACATACAATAGAACTCATCAGGAGGGAATATCAACAGGACCTAGAGTATAGCACCTATAATAAACCAAATGACTTTAGAAATTTAACAGAAGCTAATCACTTTTCTTACTTAATGGAGTGCCCATTTAAAAGAACCATTTCAAATATTTTTAAAGGAAAGTATCTGATCCACTCTCTACCATCGTAATTCATTTACTAGCAAGAATCTGATATCTAAAATTGATAAAAAAAAAAGTTAAGGAATATTATCTAAATCAGTTAAGTTCAGTCGTTCAGTCATGTTCAACTCTTTGCGACCCCATGAACCACAGCACGCCAGGCCTCCCTGTCCATCACCAACTCAAATTTGGAGCCTACCCAAATCCATGTCCATTAGACATGGTAGACACGGATACCATCCAGCCATCTCATCCTCTGTCATCCACTTCTCAGCCTTTCCCAGAATCAGGGTCTTTACAAATGAGTCAATTCTTCGCATCAGGTGGCCAAAGTATTGGAGTTTCAGCTTCAACATCAGACCTTCCAATGAACACCCAGGAATAATCTCCTTTAAGATGGACTGGTTGGATCTCCTTGCAGTCCAAGGGACTCTCAAGAGTCTTCTCCAACACCACAGTTCAAAGGCATCAATTCTTCTGTGCTTAGCTTTCTTAATAGTCCAACTCTCACATCCATACATGACGACTGGAAAAATCATAGCCTTGACTAGACGGACCTTTGTGGGCAAAGTAATGTCTCTGCTTTTTTTTATGTTTATTTACATTATTGTGTTGTTTCTGCCATACGTTGACATGAATCCGCCATGAGTATACATGTGTTCCCCTTCCAGAAGTCCCCTCACACCTCCCTTCCGATTCCACTTTTTAATATGCTGTCTAGGTTGGTCATAACCTTCCTTCCAAGGAGTAAGCATCTTTTAATTTCATAGCTGCAGTCACCATCTTCAGTGATTTTGGAGCCCCTCAAAATAAAGTCTCTCACTGTTTCTACTGTTTGCCCATCTAAGTACCATGAAGTGATGGGACCAGATGCCATGATCTTAGTTTTCTGAACGTTGAGCTTAAGCCAACTTTTTCACTGTCCTCTTTCACTTTCATCAAGAAGCTCTGTAGTTCCTCTTCACTTTCTGCCATAAGGGTGGTGTCATCTGCATATCTGAGGTTATTGATATGTCTCCCGGCAATCTTGATTCCAGCTTGTGCCTCCTCCAGCCCAGCATTTCTCGTGATATACTCTGCATATAAGTTAAGTAAGCAGAGTGACAATATATAGCCTTGACGTACTCCTTTTTCTATCTGGAACCAGTCTGTTGTTCCATATTCAATTCTAACTTGCTTCCTGACCTGCATATAGTTTTTTTCAGAGGCAGATCAGCTGGTCTGCTATCTAAATAGTGGTCTCTAAATAAGGCATATTTTAAGTCAATATCTATTCTGCAATGTCTATATGCTGATGTTCCTATTTAGAGCAAGATCTTTTAATAGGGCCTTACCCATTCTATGTTCTACAACTTAAATGATATTTGGTTCTGTTTTGAAACAACAACAACAAACAAATAAATTTTGGGACATTAGCTTTCACAAAAGCCATTTTAATAAGTCATGAAAATTGCATCTTTAAGCTATATTACAATTTCTGTGGTACATAGCATACATTCTCATAAGGATTTCAATTTTGGTTTTTATATTTAAATCTAGGGATTTTTTTAAACTAATGGTCTTGGTGATAAATAAAATACATACAGAATCTGTTTTTGTCATGTATCATAATTTAGGGTGCAGTGTGGGCATTAATTACCTTGTGAAGTGAAATGCACTCAGTTGTGTCTGACTCTTTGTGACACCACAGACTATACAATCCATGGAATTCTCCAGGCCAGAATACTGGAGTGGGTAGTGTTTCCCTTCTCCAGGGGATTTTCCCAACCTAGGAATCAAACCCAGGTCTCCCACACTGCAGGTGAATTCTTTACCAGTTGAGCCACAAGGGAAGCCCAAGAATACTGGAGTGGGTATCCTATCCCTTCTCCAGCGGATCTTCCCGACCCAGGAATTGAACTGGGATCTCCTGCACTGCAGGTGGATTCTTTACCAACTGAGTTGTCAGGGAAGCCGGTTTTAATTATATTGCATTATGACAAATATTTGGGTCACAGTTTTACCATGCAGAGTAGTCAGAGAACATTCTATTTCTCTTAACAGTCTTACAAGTTTGCCTCAAGAGAAAATAAATCATCTCAGAATAGAATTTGGTTGGTTAGCATATCTTAACTATATGCCAAATTAATCATTTGGACCCAAAGATCTGCTAAATTTAAAGAATAAAGGCATTGTGTTGGTTGTTATTTAAAGTAAAGACAACATTTTCATATTGTTTTTTTCTTACAAGCAGAAATATTGTTTTATTGTGTGGTGATAAGAGAAAGAACACTCAACAGTCAAAAGATTTCTAAAGGCTACAAAACTCACTGTATTTTTAAAGTGCCTAAATTAGAAACTACCAAATTCATACAGAAAATGAGATATTCATATAGCAATGAAAACCTACATCTATATACAGAGAATATACTGGTGGTTGCCAGAACAGGGCATGGGGGATGATGAAATGGGTGAAGGGAATCAAAAGGTATAATTTGCAGTTATAAAATAAATATCTCATGGGAATGTTAGATACAACATGGTGACTATAGTTAATAACACAACTGCATATTTAAAAGTTGCTAGGAGAGTAGATCTTAAAAGTTTCCAGCACAAGGAAGAAAAAAATTAACAAACTATGTATGGTGTCCTATGTCAACTAGGCTTATTGTGGTGATAATTTTTAAATATACATAAATATTAAATCATCATTCAGTATACTTAAATGCTGTCAATTACACCTCAGTTTAAAAAAAAATCTATAACTACACACAGCAACATGATAAATCTCATGACTATAACTTGAATAAATAAAGCCAGCCATGTCAAGGTACACACTATATTATACACACACACACACACACACACGTGTATGTGTGTGTGTGTGCGTGTGTGTATTTAAGTAAAAACAAAAATGGGAAAAATTAATTTATTCTGTTACATTTCAGAATAGTGCTTATACTTGGTGAGGGAGGGATACATCAAAAGGGAAATAAGAGGAGTTTTACAAATGCTGGCAATATTTTTTACCTGATCTGTCAATTACATGGGTACATTCAGTATGCAAAATATTTACTAGAATATTATTGAATTAAACTTAGTTGTGAGACAGTACTTTATGGTTTCTGTGCGTTTCTGCATGTTGTATGAGGAGAGGTACTGGTTGCCTTTTGTCCCAGACTACCTTTTCAGAGACGTGAACAGAGACGTGGCCTTGAAAGACAGAAATACTTCAATTCAGGGTGAGTGAGTGAGTGAGTCAAAGTCGCTCAGTTGTGTCCGATTATTTGCGATCCCATGAACTATACAGTTCATGGAATTTTCCAGGCCAGAATACTGGAGTGGGTAGCCTTTCCCTTCTCCAGGGGATCTTTCCAACCCAAGGATCAATGCCAGGTCTCCTGCATTCTTTACCAGATGAGCTACAAGAGATAAGATTTGTTTCCTAATTAGTGTAATAAAGGCAATGGTTCTCTCTAGGAAATAGTTTTATTTGGTTTGAATGTGACCCTTTATAAAAAATTGGGTTTCTCTAAGTTGAGAGGACCTCTCTTCTATCATAACTCACTGCATATACAAATGTCATCAGGCCTTGATTTATAAACTTGTGTGGGGCTCAGGAAAAATTGTAAATGACCATGTTTTAGCTGCCAAACTACTTTCGTTGCCAAAAATAAACTATCCTTCCCCTACTCCACTCAGGAGTGTCATGACTTCTGCCAGATCCATGAAATGGTGGCATGCTAACTTGCTAGCTTGAAGACAGGGTAAAATCTCAGACCTTTTACATTTTTGACATGAAAATAACCACTTAACAGGTGTAGTAAATGTCATGTATTTTAAAATAAAAAGTAACTACTATTCTTGATGCTTATGATATGTGTATTTCCACATGTGTATTATACTTTACTAGAAATGTTAAAATTACTTGGAGCTATAATCATTTCTCTTACATTACAAGAGGAAGCAAATGCAGACACTAATGAAAATTTACTCTTCCAGAAGACACCCACCCACACATACATAAAATCAAAACAAATATGGTACTTGTTAGCATCTGCAGAGCAACATCAAGTTTTTGAACGCCAATGTATTAGTTACTCTTCTTCGAAAGAAAGTCTTACTACAGAGCATGGATTTCTTAAATCTCTATATTTTTAACTGTATGAAATTTTGACAAAATTTCCATTTGAAAAGCTGCCCTGGAATATCTTTTTATTCTGTATCAGAAATTATCCATTCAATTTGTATTTTTCCCTTCATATTACTAATACTTAAATACTATTTCAAGATTTTTTTAAATATAGTTTTATTTTAATTACTCTGTTTAAAGAGAAGTAAAGATGAGTGTGAAGTTCAGTACTGGCCAAATGAACAATAGTGTTGTTTGTGTTGTTTATCAGGGTATCTAATGGTAGAAGACATGACAGTTGGAAAATGAGTATAATATCTTATTTAGGTATAGGTTAATTTCTTGGAGTAACCGAACTCATATTAAATCATAAGTCTATGATGAAAGAAAGTACAAATAGTACAGAAGAAAGTACAAATGAATCATTAAAACTTAAGTTCAGGGATTAAAAAACAGTAACCAAATACACTAGAAAGATAATACATCAGTTCAATTCAGATCAGTCACTCAGTCCTGTCCAATTCTTTGCAACCCCATGGACTGGAGAATGCCAGGCTTCACTCTCCATCACCAAATCCCAGAGCCTACTCAACCTCATGTCCATCAAGCTGGGGATGCCATCCAACCATCTAATCATCTGCCATCCCCTTCTCCTCCTGCCTTCAATCTTTCCCAGCATCAGAGTCTTTTCAGATGAATCAGTTCTTTACATCAGGTGGCCAGAGTATTGGCGTTCTAGCTTTAGCATCAGTCCTTCCAAAGAATATTCAGGACTGATTTCCTTAGGGATGGACAGGTTGGGTCTGTCCCTTGCAGTCCAAGGAACTGTAAAAAGAGTCTTCATCAACACCACAGTTCAAAAGCATCAATTCTGTGTGCTCAGCTTTCTTTATAGTCCAACTCTCACATCCATACATGACTACTGGAATAACCATAGCTTTGACTAGACGGACCCTGGTCGGCCAAGTAATATCTCTGCTCTTTAATATGCTGTCTAGATTGGTCATAGCTTTTCTTCAAAGGAACAAGTGTCTTTTAATTTCATGGCTGCAGTCACCATCTGCAATGATTTTGGAGCCCAAGAAAATAAAGTCTGACACTGTTTCCATTGTTTTCCTGTTTGCCATTCTATTTGCTATGAAGTGATGGGACCAGAGGCCATGATCTTAGTTTTCTAAATGTTGAGTTTAAGCTAACATTTTCAATCTCCTTTTCACTTTCATCAAGAGGTTCTATAGTTCTTCTTAGCATTCTGCCATAATAGTGAGATATGCCATCTGCATATCTGAGGTTACTGATATTTTCCCAACAATCTTGATTTCAGCTTGTGCTTCATCCAGCCTGGCATTTCATATGATGTCTTCATATAAGATAAATAAGCAGGGTGACAATATACAGACTTGACATATTCCTTTTCTGATTTGGAACCAGTCTGTTGTTCAATGTTCAGTTCTAACTGTTGCTTCTTGACCTGCATACAGATTTCTCCGGAGGCAGGTAAGGTGGTCTGGTATTCTCATCTCTTTAAGAATGTACCAGATTTTGTTGTATTCCACTCAGTCAAAGGCTTTGTCATAGTTAAAAAGCAGAAGTAGATGTTTTTCTGGAATTCTCTTGCTTTTTCGATGATCTAACAGATGATGGCAATTTGATCTCTGGTTCCTCTGCCTTCTCTAAATTCAGCTTGAACATCTGGAAGTTCACGGTTCATGTACCATTGAAGTCTGGCTTAGAGAATTTTGAGCATTACTCTGCTAGTGTGTGAGATGAGTGCGACTGTGTGGTAGTTTGAACATTCTCTGGCATTGACTTTCTTTGGGATTCGAATGAAAACTGACCTTTTCCGGTCCTGTGGTCACTGCTGAGTTTTCCAAATTTGCTGGCATATTGAGTGTAGCGCTTTCACAGCATCATCTTTTAGGATTTGAAATAGCTCAACTGGAATTTCATCACCTCCACTAGCTTTGTTTGTAGTGATGCTTCCTCAGGTTCACTTGACTTTGCATTCCAGGATGTCTGGCTCTAGGTGAGTGATCACACCATTGTGGTTATCTGGGTCACAAAGATCTTTTTTTGTACAGTTCTTTTGTATATTCTTGTCACCTCTTCTTAACATATTCTTCTTCTGTTAGTACCATATCATATCTGTCCTTTATTTCATGCCTATCTTTGCATGAAATGTTCCCTTGATGTCTAATTTTCTTGAAGAGATCTCTAGTCTTTCCCATTCCGTTATTTTTCTCTATTTCATTGCATTGATCACTGAGGAAGGCTTTCTTATCTCTCCTTGCTGTTCTTTAGCACTATGCATTCAAATGGGTATATCTTTCCTTTTCTCCTATGTCTTTAGCTTCTGTTTAGCTTCTGTTCTTTTCATAGCTACTTGTAAGGCCTCCTCAGACAACCATTTTGCCCTTTTGCATTTCTTTTTTTAGGGATGGCCTTGATCACTGCCTCCTGTACCATGTCATGAACCTTCATTAATAGGTAATACATACTCAAGACTAAATTCCCAAAGTGTACAGTTTTCTCTAAAGCAATGTCAATGACTCAGTTCACTGTAATGATGTTTAGAGCAAAAAGAAAACAAACCACAAAAATGTCCTAGTAAAAGATAAGTCATCTGAGAATGGAAATGTATTCTGTATATGATATATTTCACATGAGCCATTATGAGATTCCTCTCAGCTATACAACTAGGCTTGCTTCCATAACTGGGGCTGTTCTCCTGGGATTTGTGCTGCTTTTCAGCTTTGATAAAACAGAAGAGAAGGGATGAGGATATAAAGTCAGATTGGTTAACCACTCTAGGGACAAGGGCTTATGGGCTCCTCAATAGGCTTTTCACAATAAACAAAACAGAGTTTTTGAAATATAAGCAAGTATAAAAGGCTTCTAATTAAAAGGGAAAACTGGTTTTAGGTGGTGACATTTTTTTAAGTTTCTTTGATCACTGTTCTCATTCCCTAGAATACTGAAGTGGCTTGCCATTCCCTTCTCCAGTGGACCACATTTTGTCAGAACTCTCCACCATGACCAGTCCATCTTGGGTAGCCCTACACAGCATGGCTCATAGTTTCCTTGAGCTAGACAAGACTATAATCCATGTGATTAGCTTGGTTAGTTTTCTGTGATTGTGGTTTTCAGTCCCTCTGCCCTCTGATGGAGAAGGATAAAAAGCTTATGGAAGCTTCCTGATGGGAGAGACTGACTGAGGGGGAAACTGGGTCTTGCTCTGATGGGAGGGGCCATGCTCAGTAAATCTGTAATCCAATTTTCTGTTGAAGGGCAGGGCTGTGTTCCCTCTCTGTTATTTAACCTGAGGCTATGATGGAGGTAATGAAGGTGACCTCCTTCAAAAGGTCCCATGCATGTACTGCTACACTCAGTGCCCCCAACCCTGCAGCAGTTCACCACTGACCCACGCCTCAGCTGGAGACTCCTGGACGATCACAGGCAAGTCTGTATCAGTCTCTTGTGGGGTCACTGCTCCTTTCTCCTGGGTCCTGGTGCACAAAGTTCTGTTTGTGCCCTCCAAAAGTCTATTTCCCAGCCCTGTGTACGTTTGGTGGCTCTATGGTTGGGTTAATGGCGACCTCCTCCAAGAGGGCTTATGCCATTCCCAAGTCTGCTGGACCAGAGCCCCTGTCCCTGTAGCAGTCCACCGCTGACCTATACCTCCACAGGAGATACTCAAACACAGATATGTCTCAGTCTCTGTGGAATCCCTGGGTCCTGGTACACACAAAGTTTGTTTTAGGCCACTGAGAGTCATCGGCGGGAAAGGGGTTTGATTCTAAATACGAATTCACCCCTCCTACGGTCTTGCTGGGGCTTCTCCTTTGTCCTTGGACATGGGGGATCTCCTCACCGCTGGTCCAGCAAAGTGCAACCGCCGCTCCTGACCTTGAATGTGGGGTATCTGCTGTTGGCAATCGCCACTGCAGCACCATGCAGCCACTTCCGCATTCTTTCCTTGAGAACCCCATGAACAGTATGAAAAGGCAAAAAGATAGGACACTGAAAGATGAATTGCCCTAGTCGATAGGTGCCCAATATGCTACTGGAAATCAGTGGGAAAAAAAAAAAAAACTCCAGAAAGAATGAAGAGACAGAGCCAAAGCCAAAACAACACCCAGTTGAGGATATGATTGGTGATGGAAGCAAGGTCTGATGCTTTAAAGAGCAATATTGCATAGGAACCTGGAATATTAGGTCCATGAATTAAGGCAAATTGAAAGTGGTCAACCAGGAGATGGCAAGACTGAACGTCAATATTTTAGGAATCAGCAAACTAAAATGGACTGGAAAGGGTGAATTTAACTCAGATGACATTATATCTACTACTGTGTGCTAGAATCCTTGAAGAAATGTAGTAGCCATTATACTCAACAAGTGAGTCAGAAATACAGTACTTGGATGCAGTCTCAAAAATGACAGAATGATCTCTGTTCATTTCCAAAGTAAATGATTCAATATCATGGTAATCCAAGTCTATGCCCCAACCAATAATGCTGAAGAAGCTGAAGTTGAATGGTTTATGCAGACCTACAAGACCATCTAGAAAGATGTCTTTCTAAACAAACGATGGGGAATGGGGACCTTATCTTGTTGGGAACCCCAAAAAGATGTGTTTTTCATTATAAAGGCCTAAAATGTAAAAGTAGGAAGTCAAGAGATACCTTGAGTAACAGGCAAATTTTGCCATGGTGTACAGAATGAAGCAGGAAAAAGGCTAATAGAGTTTTGCCAAGAGAACACACTAGTCAGAGCAAACACTCTTCCAAAAACACAAGAGAAGACTCTACACATGGATATCCCCAGATGGTCAACACCAAAATCAGATTGATTAAATTCTTTGCACCCAAAGATGGAGAGGCTCTATACAGTCAGCAGAAACAAGATGGGAGCTGACTGTGGCTCAGATCATGAACTCCTTATTGCCAAATTAAGACTTAAATTGAAAAAAGTAAGGAAAACCACTAGATCATTCAGGTATGAGCTAAATCAAAACCCTAACAATTATACAGTGGAAATGAGAAACAGATTCAAAAGACTAGATCTGATAGACAGAGTGCCTTATGAACTATGGACAGAGGTACATAACACTGTACAGGAGACAGGGATCAAGACCATCCCCAAGAAAAAGAAATGCAAAAAAAGCAAAATGGCTGTCTGAGGAGGGCTTACAAATAGCTGTGAAAGAAGAGAAGCAAAAAGCAAAGGAGAAAAGGAAAGATATACTCATTTGACTGCAGAGTTCCAAAGAATAGCAATGAGAGATAAGAAACCCTTCCCCAGCAATCAATGCAAAGAAACAGAGGAAAACAACAGAATGGGAAAGACTAGAGAGCTTCTCAAGAAAATTAGATACCAAGGAAACATTTCAGGCAAAGATGGGCACAATTAAGGACAGAATGGTATGGACCTAACAGAGGCAAAGGATATTAAGAAGAGGTGGCATGAATACGCAAAGAACTGGACAAAAAAGATCTTCAAGACCCAGTAAGTACGATGGTGTGATCACTCTCCTAGAGCCAGATATCCTGGAATTTGATGTCAAGTGAGCCTTAGGAAGCACCACTATGAACAAAGCTAGTGGAGGTGATGGAATTCCAGTTGAGCTATTTCAAATCCTAAAAGATGATGCTGTGAAAGTGCTGCACTCTATATGTCAGCATATTTTGAAAACTCAGCAGTCGCCACAGGACTGGAAAAGGTCAGTTCCAATCCCAAAGAAAGGCAGTGCCAAAGAATGCTTGAACTACTGCACAATTGCACTCATCTCACAAGCTAGTAAAGTAATGCTCAAAACTCTCCAAGCCAGGCTTCAGCAATATGTGAACTGCAAAATTCCAGATGTTCAAGATGTATTTAGAAACGGCAGAGGAACCAGAAATCAAATTGCTGACATTCACTGGATCATCGAAAAAGCAAGAGAGTTCCAGAAAAATACCTATTTCTGTTTTATTGACTATGCCAGTGTCTTTGACTCTGTGTAACTGTGGAAAATTCTGAAAGAGATGGGAATACCATTCCACCTGACCTGCCTCTTGAGATGTCTGTATGAAGGTCAGGAAGCAAGAGTTAGAACTGGACATGGAACAACAGACTGGTTCCAAATAGGAAAAGGAGTACATCAAGACTGTATACTGTCACCCTACTTATTTAACTTATATGCAGAGTACATGATGAGAAACGCTGGGCTGGAGGAAGCACAAGCTGGAATCAGGATTGCCAGGAGAAATATCAATAACCTCAGATATGTATATATCTGACACCACCCTTATAGCAGAAAGTGAAGAACTAAAGAGGCTCTTGATGAAAGTGAAAGAGCAGAGTGAAAAATTTGGCTTAAATCTCAACATTCAGAAAACTAAGATCGTGGCATCTGGTCCAATCCCTTCATGGCAAATAGATGGGGAAACAGTGTCTGACTTTATTTTGGGGGGCTCCAAAATCACTGCAGATGGTGACTGCAGTGATGAAATTAAAAGATCATTACTTCTTCAAAGGAAAGTTATGACCAACCTAGACAGCATATTGAAAAGCAGAGACATTACTTTGCCAACAAAGGTCCATCTAGTCAAGGCTATTGTTTTTCCAGCAGTCATGTATGGATGTGAGAGTTGGACTATAAAGAAAGCTGAGAGCCAAAGAATTGATGCTTTTGAGCTGTGGTTTTGGTGAAGATTCTTGAGAGTCCCTTGGACAGCAAAAAGATCCCACCAATTTATCGTAAAGAAATCAGTCCTGAATGTTCATTGGAAGGACTGATGTTGAAGCTGAAACTCCAATAGTTTGGCCACCTGGTGTGATGAACTGACTCATTTGAAATGACCCTGATGTTGGCACAGATTGAAGGCAGGTAGAGAAGGGGACGACAGGGTATGAGATGGTTGGATGGCATCATTGACCCAATGGACATGTATTTGAGTAAACTCCGGGAGTTGGTGATGGACAGGGAGGCCTGGTGTGCTGCAGTCTATGGGGTCTCAAAGAGTCAGACACATCTGAGCAATCGAACTGAACTGAATGCATCTCCCTATTCTTCATATCAGATAACACTGGACAATGAATTGGCATAACTCTTTAACTATTATTATAGTCAGAGGCATAATAGTTCAATTACACTGTTAACATTTTTTTTACTTTAGCAATTTACATTATGAATTACTCAGATGATGGTAACATAATTCCTTGAAACTGCTTTTCAAAAAACCATATCAATAAACAATTTCCCCTGTAGGAAGGTATATTTGTATATAATCAAATGTCCAATGGGAATCAAACTTCAGTGAGTGAACATATGGATTATCAATATAGATATATATGAGCACTTTATTGCTCCCTTTGTTGTATCCTTACAATTATAGATTCTTGTGAAAGATGGTAAAGCTCTGCTTTTTGAGCCATTACAGATTAAGAACAATTGAATTCATTTCTACATTTATTTTCTCTAACAATTACTTTACATTACAGGACGTTTCAAAACCATTTATTCTCTAGTACTTTGCTAATGAATAAGAAATTATTTTATAGTATTAGTTCATAGTCATAGTACTAAAACTTGTCCAAATTATTAGCAAGGATATATTATCACAACTTTTAGTTTTATCATGGCCCACCATGGCTAACTTGACAATGACCATAGTACCAAAACATATTCATGTACTTGAATAACAGACTTTGAAACTAAATCCATGAATGATGGCTGGTTTTCATTTTCTTTTAAATCCAGATGGTGATTGCTATTCTACCCTTGATTTAAAATTATGGCTAGCAATCTCCCTCTTCTCTGTGTTCTTTTGCCTCCCAAATCTACTAAATTCTCATGCTTCACACAATGTTCCTATCATTGACATCTTCCCTTTTCCTCCAACTGTCTAATTCTCTAGGCTTTGACATGGGTCCTCCCATGAACTAAGAGGATCGCTTTTGAAAAAGAATTTCTGTTTTAATTTTATTCCTTCCTTACTTTTTGAGTTTTTAATGAGAAGTTTGTAATATTTTGAAGAATAAAATTTAACAATATAGAAAAAATTCAAAATAATTTTCGGATGCCTATGAATTTTTTGCATACTTCACCATAGAAACTATATTTTCCTACTTAATTCAAGTTTCAAATCAAGGTGACAAGTTACACTTAAAAAAATCTATAAAGAGTAGTAGTCAACTGACATTTCAGAAAGATCAGACTTCAGAGGCACTACTATAATCCCATCAGAGGGCATGAGGCTTTCCAATGGTATGATAAAAATGAGATGTGAATATCTGCTAGTGAATCATAGCTTGTTCGGAGAAGGCAATGGCAACCCATTCCAGTACTCTTGCCTGGGAAATCCCATGCATGGAGGAGTCTGGTAGGCTACAGTCCATGGGGTCACGAAGACACGACTGAGCAAGAGTCTCTAAGATTCAAGGACTGAGCGACTTCACTTTCACTTTTCACTTTCATGCACTGAAGGAAATGGCAACCCACTCCAGTATTCTTGCCTGGAGAACCCCAGGGATGGGAGCCTGGTGGGCTGCCATCTAAGGAGTCACACAGAGTTGGACATGACTGATGTGACTTAGCGGCAGTAGCAGCATACCTTGGTAATCAGCATGATCTTGCCATTAATTTGGGCTGAATGCCATTGTCTTATGCCAGCTACAAGACTACAGAACCTAACATATGGGTTGCTATCCCATATGACTTGAAGAACTTTATGTACAAGAGGAAGGAGTGGATGACAGAAGACAGAGAATGGAATGAACAGGCTCATGAATTATTGGTGCTTATTTCCTACTGAATGTTTTTCTGATACACAGTTGTACACATGACAGAATTTGGACTGTGGTTTTAATTATAACACTTGAGTGAAGTGAGTAGATTGTTGTTGTTTATTTGCTAAATCATGTCCAACTCATTTGCAACCTCACAAACTGGATTTCCCAGGCAAGAATACTGGGGTAGGTTGCCACTTCCTGCTCTAGGGCATCTTCCCAACCCAGGGATTGAACCTGTATCTTCTGCATTGGAAGGTGGATTCTTTTCCACTAAGCGATCAGGAAAACCTGAGGTGAGTAGACAGTCACTCATAAATTCAAACTTATTGTAGGTCAAAGGGAAACTTCTGAAGGATTTCAAGCAAAGAAGAGCTGTGAAACAATTTGTATGTTAAAGCAAGGACTACTTTGAGGAGGCTGAATTGGGATGAGTTGGAAGAACAGAGAGGAAGGTGAATATGAAAGTAGGCAAACAAATTTTTGGCTCTATCACTTTCCTATTTTTTAATGTTCTATTAAACTTTCCCTATCAATTATCAAAAATCAATGTTTCAAAGGTATTCTTTTTATTGCTTGTGGAGATACTTGTAGAAAAGACCTTAAGACCTTTACTGCTGGTTCTAGGTTACACAGCAATCTACCTGTAGAAAAAAAAAATATAGCTGAATGCAACTGTCCAATAAAACACCATTTAGACAATAAAAGGTAGCAGACAATAAATGGCATAAGAATGTGATAAATGCTCAAGTGGAGGATTGGAGTTCTTTCTGTTGAGTAGTGGAAGAGGAGACAATAAGCTGAACTTGGCAGAGGGGCATGTTTGAATAGGAAGTGATTCAGCTATTAGAATGTGTGGTCAATAATTAATTTTCTAAAATGATTAAGATTTCACTAAGTAGCATATTTTCCTTAAAATAATCTTTTATTTAATATTTCATGTGAGTGGCAAATATAAATGTTTCAGTTTTACTTGACTTCATGATGGATATGGATCAAACCAGAAGGTACACAAACCAGGTATGTTAATTTTGATGAAGTGATCCTATTAATGAGGTTCAACAAACATTAGTGTTATCACGGCTAACCATATGGAAGTAGACAACATGGGGTTTTTTGTGTGTTCGTGTTTTGTTTTTTGTGTTTTGATTGTTTTCACATAGAACAGGCAAGGAGAACAAGCTCATTGGAAAGCTTTTCCGAAACACAGGCTTGGTTCTGGGCAGAGACCTGTTGGGCCTCATCAAAGCTGGCATAATTACTTTTACAGAAGGGATATTCAGAATATTCTCTCAACAAGTAAGACCTCCCCTACCAGGATAGGCAAGGGGGAATGGGATTTCAAAAAGGTGGAATTTTTATTTAGTGACATTTGTGATATGTCTGAATAGGAGCTGAAAAAACACAGGTGTTTGAGTTTCCAAAAATCACTGCTCTCTGCCTATAACCTGCACTTTGAAGCGTATTTTTAAGTTTATTTTACTCTATTTCAAAATTTCTAGTGTTCCATTAATTCAAAAGGGCTGGCAGCATATATACTATATATTCATTTTTAGAAAATATTTGGGGCATTTTTATTTCATTTTCTTTCAGAGAAGTCAGAGCACAAGGAAAGATAACTATTTGTTAAATGCAACATTGTTTTTCTATAATGGTAGTTTAGAAATACTCTATGTAAGTTCCTGGAAGTCTTCAGTACAAGTAATAGTAGAATCACTGAAATTTATCTGCATTAAAAAACACATTTCATTTTAAACCATTTTTTTTCTCCAAATGACTGTTGTGACCATACAGCGGACACCATAAAAAAGATTCTATAGTGGAAATCATCACATTAAGTAAAACAGCTCAAATCAACTTAAATATGCTCATGTTGTATATTGACTATTGCTTGCAAAGGAATAGTGGAGGGGAAAAACAACAGTTTTTACAATTCTCCTAAGTTTAATAGAAATACAGGTTTGAATTTTCAGCTGTGAGTTACATGAAAACCTTTGAAGCAGTATATGCAGTTACTTAATTACCCCTGTTAGTAATTAACTAACCCTCATATGTTTACATTTTCTTGAACTCAGAAAAGATGCCATTTTGTGTGTAATACTATAGAAATTTCATGCAGTGAATAAAACTACTATATGTACATAAACTTCTAATTGTGTGTTTTATTTCAGATTTAAAGCGCTTTTTATAAAGTAGAAGTTAGTGGGTAGCCACAGCTGGTAAAAGGAGAAATCATTTGCTACTGCAGAGGACCTATTCATGAACAGCTTGAGCTGACTTAAATGGAGAGGATCCTATCACAAGTAAAGCAGCCACTGGGAAGAACTAAATATCTTCTTGGTTTAAGATTACACTGATTTTGACATAAATATCTCACCTTCTTTTTTACTCCCGTCCCTTAGATGTTATTTCTGTGAAATTTGAAGTTCTTAAAAATCAAGAATCGAAGTATGGAGACTATCAAGGGAAGTACAAATGTGTAAAAATATTGAGTGTCAGGTTTATCGCTAATAATTTATTCTCAACACCTTTGCAAAATACACTTACACTGTTATTTTCATTTTGAAGGTTAAAAAAAATCTATAAACCTATTGACCTTTCTAGACTTCTAAGCAAAGAATATCTCAGACAAAATAAAACTCCTTGAGAATTTTTTAATTTAACAACTCATTTTCCCATGCCTTCTTTCCTCACAGTTCCTAGTCATTACCCATCAAAGGACAATTTAAGAAATATGGTTAAAATGGAACAAAGCAATAAATAATCAATTGATGATGAGGAACTTCTGTAGAAAGAATTTTAATGAGTTATTATTCTTAAATTCATTTAATTTGCATTAATTTTTAGGTACTATATATTTTAAAAATGAAATACAAATATAAATAAATTGGTAGCCATTGTCACACCTCTCTTCACTGTAATTCCTGTCTTTCCATGTCAAGCCAATTTAAATCTTATCAGCTTTCTGATTTATTTTCCTTTTTGTGTTTAATTTCATATTGGTTTACTTTATTTCTGGTGTTTGATTTCATGTTTTTAAAAAGTATCAGTTCAGTTCAGTCGCTCAGTCATGTCCAACTCTTTGCAATTCCATGGACTGTAGCCTACCAGGCTCCTCCATCCATGGAATTTTCCATGCAAGAGTACTGGAGTTGGTTGCCATTTCCTTCTCCAGGGGATCTTCCCACCCAGAGATTGAACCCAGGTCTCCTGCATTGCAGGCAGACACTTTACCATTTAAGCTACAAGGGAAGCCCCGTAGGTACAGAAGGTTCTTCTAATTTATTAATACAAATCATCTCCTGCCTCATTTCTAAGGTAATTTTATACATAAGTGTCTTAAATCTAGAGCACTGTTATGCAGCACACATAACTCACTTCGGTGTTATGCTCCCATTCCAAGCTAGAATTCCAAGCTAGATACAGGACCTGCATAAGCTGAGTTCTCACTCTGCATCTAGGTATATCCTTAAAGACTATCACTGTATCCAGACTTTTCATACTATCCTTCTTTTATAAAATCTTTTGAAATATTTCTGATATATTTATCTGTATCTAAACTAGTTTTACTCTTCACGCACATCTATAAATTATGTTATTTTTTTACAGATGGTCTATTTTGCTCTCCTAGCCATATTTTAAATGAGATTATATTTTAAAATTATGTTCTTATGTTCAATTTTCATAGTTTCTAAAATGTGCCTACACATTTTCCATGACATCCTAGTCTTGGCTCATTTTTACATTGTTTTCCAATATCTATGATCATTTCATTCATTGTTATGGAATACCCTTATTGTTATCTTTTCTCTGCTTATTAGACTGCATATTATTCTATTTGTTTTGTCTTGCTGACTATCCTTCAAGATGATTTATTTATACATGTGATTTACAATGATTCTTATGGCAAACATATTTTCAGTGGATGTTGTCTGTGAGAACCCATGTGTCCTGGAATCTGAATGTGTTGTTACAAGGTTATTGTGAATTTCTATCTTTCTGAGCCTTATGGCTTTACTCAGGCCAAGTAAGTTTTAAGGTTGACAGCTATTTCCCATCACATAATTGTAGGGCAACCTCACAATGGTTTGCCATGGAATCGTATGATTATGATTTATTATAAATTATTACTATGCTATTTATTCACAGCACAGGACAGACAGCCAATCTGTTTGTTGCCTCCTGGTACAAGAGATAATGTTTTTTTCTGTTTTCTGTATCTCCAACAATACACAGTTTCATGACTCCCAGCTTCATTTATCTAGCTTAGTCTGGTTCTCTACAAGGAAAAAACTATTTTCATAATATCCTTTCATATTACAAAGTCTAAGCCCTAACTCCCAGACATTGGGAATTATATCAGATTCTACTCCATTTATGAGCTCTTTGATCATATTCATCATTCTAATGTTGATATTCTCTTTCACTTTTGTTGACCAAAGACTCTGTTTTTCTTAGTTTAAGAATAACAGACTTCTTTCTTTCTTTCTTTTTAAACAAATTTCCACAGAAAGCAAGGAGAGTGATTTGAGAGAAGGGAAAATCCAATGGATAGAAGGGAGGGAAGAAGTTTATTTTCAACAATTACTTATGTGTATTATCTATACTAGAAGCTCATTTCTTCCAGGAAAACATCTCCTACACAATAATCACTCTCTCAATTTTATCTCCCTAACCTCTGCATTTATTTTTATTTGTAGCAATAATATATCTTTTTATCAATCTTGCTTTTAAGCACATAAGCTATAATTGGATTTTCAATATATTGCCATAAATCTTTCCCTATTACTAATATAGTGGTCATGCAATAAGTGTTGCTCTGAAAGCCAACAATATAAACTATAACCAACATAATCTAATGTTAATTTAGCTCCTGCTTAGCTCTTTCTTCTTATTGCTTCTGAGCTTATTCCATTTCTTCCCCTATAACCAAATTCACCTGCCCTCTGTTCAGTTCCACAGATGTAAATTAAAATTGTGTGATGCTGAGAAGTGGTCAAACAAGAGATGGCAAGAGTAAACATCGACATTTTAGGAATCAGTGAACTAAAATGGACTGGAATGCATGAGTTTAACACAGATGACCATTATACCTACTACTGTGGGCAAGAATCCCTTAGAAGAAATGCAGTAGCCCTCAAAGTCAACAAGAGTCTGAAACGCAGTAATTGGGTGCAATCTCAAAAACAACAAAATGATCTCTGCCTCGTTTCAAAGGCAAACCATTCAGTATCACAGTAATCCAAGTCTATGCCCCAATCAGTAATGCTGAAGAAGCTGAAGTTGAATGGTTCTATGAAGACCTACAAGACCTTCTAGAACTAACATCAAAAAAAAAATGAAAATATGTCATTTTCACCATAGGAGACTGGAATGCAAAAGTAGGAAATCAAAAGATACCTGGAGTAACAGGCAAATTTGGTCGTGGAGCACGGTATAAAGTGAGGCAAAGGGTGACAGAGTTTTGTCAAGAGAACGCACTTGTCATCCCAAACACCCTCTTCCAATAATACAAGAGAAGACTCTACACATGGACATTACCAGATGGTCAATACTGAAATCAGACTGATTATATTCTTTGCAGCCAAAGATGGAGAAGCTCTATATAGTCAGCAAAAACAAGATGGGGAGGCTTGTGGCTGTGATCATGAAATCCTTATTGCCAAATTCACATTTAAATTGAAGAAAAAAGGGAAAACCACTAGACCATTCAGGTATGACCTAAACCAAATCTCTTATGATCGTACAGTGGAAATGACAAATGGATTCAAGGGATTAGATCTGATAGACAAAGTGCCTGAAGAACTATGGATAGAGGTTTGTGACACTGTACAGGAGGCAGTGATCAAGACCACACCCAAGAAAAATAAATTAAAAAAGGCAAAATGGTTGACTGAGGAGGTCTTACAAATAGCTGAGAAAAGAAGAGAAGCAAAAGGCCAAGGAGAAAATGAAAGATATACCCATTTGAATGCAGAGTTCCAAAGAAGAGCAAGGAGAGATAAGAAAGCTTTCCTCAGTGAACAGTGCAAAGAAATAGAGGAAAACAATAGAATGTGAAAGACTATAGATCTCCTCAAGAAAATTAGAGATACTAAGGGAAAATTTCATGCAAAGTTGGGCACAATAAAGGGCAGAAATGGTATTGATTCAACAGAAGTAGAAGATAAGAAGAGGTGGCAAAAATACAAGAAGAACTATACAAAAAAGATCTTAATGACCCAGATAACCATGATGGTGTGATCAGTCACCTAAAGCCAGATATCCTGGAGTGCAAAGTCAACTGGGCCTTAGAACGCATCACTACAATCAAAGCTAGTGGAGGTGATAGAATTCCAGCTATTATTTCAAGTCCTAAAATATGATGCTGTGAAAGTGCTGCACTCAATATGCCAGCAAATTTTGAAAACTCATCAGTGGCCACAGGACTGGAAAACATCAGTTTTCATTCAAATCCCAAAGAAAAGCAATGCCAAAGAATGTTCAAACTACCGCACAATTGCACTGATCTCATATGCTAGCAAAATATTGCTCAAAATTCTCCAAGCCAGGCTTCAACAGTATGTGAACCACAAACTCCCAGACATTCAAGCTGGATTTAGCAAAGGCAGGGGACCAGAGATCAAATTGCCAACATCCCATTGGATCATAGATAAAGCACAGAGTTCCAGAAATACATCTACTACTGCTTTTTTGACTATGCCAAAGCCTTTGACTGTGTGGATCGTGATAAACTGTGGAAAATTCTTAAAGAAATGGGAATACTAGACACTTTGCCTGCTTCCTGAGAAATCTCTATGCAGGTCAAAAAGCAACAGTTAGGACTATATATGGAAAAACAGACTGGTTCCAATGCAGGAAAGGGGTACGTTAAGAGAGCATATTTTCACCCTGTTTATTTAACTTATATGCAGATTACATCATGCAAAATGCCAGGCTGGATGAAACACAAGCTGGAATCAAGATTGCTGGGAGAAATATCAATAACCTCAGATATGTGGATAATACCACCCATATGGCAGAAAGTGAAGAAGAACTAAAGAGACTCTTGATAAACGTAAAAGAGGAGAGTGAAAATGTTGGCTTACAATTCAACAATCAGGAAACTAAGACCATGGCTACAGGATGTGAAGAACTGACTCACCAGTAAAGGCCCTGATAACTGGGAAATACTGATTCAGGAGAAGAAGGGGATGACAGAGGATGAGATGGTTGGATAGCATCACCAACTTGATAGACATGAGTTTGAGCAAGCTCCATGAGTTGGTGATGAACAGGGAAGCCTGGCATGCTGTAGTTCATGGGGTCTCAAAGAGTTGGACATGACTGAGCGACTGAACTGAACTGAGGTCCTTTATGTATGCTATTATATTTTCCTGAAATTCTCCCATTTATATCTTATGAAGTCTGATTCAGTCATCTTTCATATTTATTCAAAGCTGGTACTTCCTGTAGACAAAGATGCATGTCCTCTTCTGGATGAAATGTCCCTCTTATTTGCCTTCCTTTGAATGCCATGTTCATATCATTATTCTACTGTATTATGTAACTAACTAAATACATATTTGTAAAACTTATAAAGTTCTAGCTAGGAGATAAACTTTTTTTTTTAATATTGAGGAAAATAGCAGGACTTTTTGTCTCATTATTATTAAAAACCCCATTCTTTCCCCAAGTTTTATTACTACTGATTAGTTGTGAGGATAGCCTCAGTATTTATTGAAAATTGCCACTAGATCAATTATTTTTTATCAGTTATTATTTTTCTTTGCTTCCTTAGTATAAGAAAATTGCTCAAGAAGTAGTTTGCTTAAATTGAATTTCAAAACCTATAGTAAGTGCTCTGTTAATATTTTTGTGGCTTACAGCCAGTTGACTATCAATGGAATTATGAAATATTTATTTTCAAGAACTCTAAAGGAATACAAGAAAAAAAATCAATAGTCCTTATTTTAATCTCTCCAAAGGAAAGCATTATGTATATCTGCAATACCACATCACTTTTCATAGCCAAATAGTAGAAAATACTAGATAAAAAGATATTTGATCCTAGCACATATTCAAATGAATTGCCAAACAAGAATCAAACATTCTCAAAACCAAAGGGTATCCCTAAATCTAAAAAAAAAGAAAAAAAACTATTGATTGTAGACTAAATTTTTGGTCAAAAATACCATATTTTCAAAAATTAAAGCTGCCTTAGTTTCAGCATTTTTTTTAAGACACCTAGTACCATCACTGTTAAAAACCAAAGATGTAATGCTATGCAATGCTGCAAGCAATTAAGCCTTGGGTCATTTTCCTGAGCTTTGTGAGTCTAAAAACTCTGTTGATTTCTTCAAACTAAGAAAGATGACAATTCAAATCACATATCATTTATATTAATGTTATATTTTTATCAAAATTATATTTGTTATAAGAGAAAATCAATATATCTTATTATAAATAAATTTAAGAATAGCCTAAATATGCTCTTTGGGGCTCTCTCAAGTTCCTCTCATTTGTCAGACAGTATCGTCAGGATTTTTTGTTGAACTGTTTTTGTTGAACTGATTTGCAGATCTATATGCTTGATCCCAATGACACTAACACAATTCCTTGATCATGAAAAATTATCTGAATATAACAGGGTCTATCATTAAAGCAGTCCTATTGATCAATCCTGATTGCTCCTCCAGAAATGCTGTCAAGGAAGAAAGTCCATTATTGGTCATCATAGCTATTTTCATTACATTAGACACTCTGCTATTTCTAAAGATGTGAAGATGTAAAGATGAAGATACGGCATTTGGTCCCATCACTTCATGGCAAATAGATGAGGAGACCATGGAAACAGTGACCAATTTCATTTTACTGGGCTCCAAAATCAAGGCAGATGGTGACTGCAGCCTTGAAATTAAAAGACTCTTGCTCCCTGGAAGGAAACCTATGACAAACCTTGATGGTGTATTAAAAAGCAGAGACATCACTTTGTCGACAAAGGTATGTATAGTCAAAGCCATGTTTTTTCCTGTATTCATGTACAGATGTGAGAGTTGGACTATAAAGAAGAAGGATGAGCAGTGATGAATTGATGCTTTTGAACTACGGTGCTATAGAAGACTCTTGAGAGCCCCTTGGACTGAAAGGAGATCAAAACAGTCAATCCTAAGGGAAATCAACCCTGAATATTCATGGGAAGGACTGATGCTGAAGTTGCAATCACTGACTACCTGATGTGAAGAGTCAATTCACTGGTAAGAACCCTGATGCTGGGAAATATTAAGGACAGGAGGAGAAGGGGGATACAAGGATAAGATGGTTGGATGGCATCACTGACACAATGGACATGAGTCTGAGAAAGCTGACCAAGGATAGTAGAGGACAGGGGAGCCTGGAATGCTGCAGTTCATGAGGCCGCAAAGAGTAGGACATGACTGAGTGACTGAACAACAAAAGCAACGTTTGATCATAGGATCAAATACAAGGATATTCTGAAGGAGAGTAAGTGAATTCTATATATAGTGGTCCTTAACAGGCAGTTTTTTTGTGTAACATGGCCCCAAACAAGTTATTTTTGTGTTTCAATGGGAGCAAAATTAATATAAAAAGATTTCTTTATCTTTCTGTGCAAATCAGCTTTATAATTGAACTTTGAGTAATAAAAATCGCATAGAAGTTAGAAGAATGAATAAATGTGTTTTATTTTCATGTTGGATCAATTGATGAAATCCTATGACAAATCACAGAATTATGAAATAATATTTGGGAATGGACAATTTAATTCAGAAGACCATTTTATCTTTTACTGTGGCCAAGAATCCCTTAGAAGAATTGGAGTAGCCTTCATAGTCAATGAAAGAGTCCAAAATGCAGTACCTAAATGTAATCTCAAAAATTACAGAGTGATCTTGGTTCATTTCCAAGGCAAACCCTTTGATATCACAGTAATCCAAGTCTATGTTACAACTACTAATGCTGAAGAAACTTAAGTTGAATGGTGCTATGCCATTTACAAGATGTTCTAGAATTAACACCATAAAAAGATGTCCTTTTCAGCAGAGGGGATTGGAATGCAAAAGTAGGAAGTCAAGAGATACCTGGAGTAATACGTACATTTGGCCTTGGAGTACAAAATGAAGCAGGGCAAAGGCTAACACAGTTTTGTCAAGAGAATGCACTGGTCATAGGAAACAACCTCTTCCAACAACACAAAAGACAACTTTACATGTGGACATTCCAAATGGTCAATACTGAAAGCAGACTGATTATATTCTTTGCAGCTGAAGAAGGGGAAGCTCTATACAGTTAGCAAAAATGAGACCTGGAGCAGAATGTGGCTCAGATCATAAGCTGCTTATTGCAAAATTCAGACTTGAACTGAAGAAAGTAGGGAAAATCACTAGACCACTCAGTTACGCCCTTACAAATCCTTTATGCTTATAGAGTGGAGGTGGTTAATAGATTCAAGAGACTAGATCTGGTAGACAGAGGGCCTGAAGAACTATGGACGGAGGTTCATAACATTGATGAGATGATGTAAACAATTGCCAAAAAAAAGAAATGCAAGAAGGCAAACCTGTTGTCTGAGGAGGCTTTACAAATAGATGAGAAAAGAAGAGAAGTGAAGTGCAAAGGAGAAAGGAAAAGATATACCCAACTGAATAAAGAGTTTCAGAGAATAGCAAGGAAAGATAAAATGACTTCCTAAGTGAACAATGCAAAGATACAGAGGAAAAATATAGAAAGAAAATATGGGCATAATAAAGAACAGAAATGGCAAGGATCTGAGATGCAGAAGATCCTTGTGGTGGTGTATACAAATAACTATACAAAAAATACATACAAAATAACTATACAAAAAAGATCTTAATGACGTGGATAACCATGATGGTGTGCTCACTCATACAGAGCCAGACATCCTAGAATGTAAAGCCAAGTGTGTCTTAGGAAGCATTAGTATGAATGAATCTAGTGGTGGTAATAGAATTCCAGTTGAGCTATTTAAAAATCTAAAAGATGATGCTGTTAAAGTGCTACACTGAATATGGCAGCAAATTTGGAAAACTCGGCAATGCTGACAAAACTGGAAAAAGCTCTGTTTTCATTTCAATCCCAAAGAAATGCAATGCCAAAGAATGTTCAAACTACCACACAATTGTGCTCACCTTACATGCTTGCAAGGCAATTCTAAAAATCCTTCAAGCTAAGCTTAAACAGTATGTGAACTGAGAACTCTCAGGTGTACCTGTGGTGTTTAGAAAAGGCAGAGGAACCAGAGATCAAGTTGCCAACATCTGTTGGGTCATAGAGAAAACAAGGTTATACCAGAAAAAAATATCTACTTCTGCTTCACTGATTACACTAAAGCCTTGACTGTGTGGCCCAAATCATAAAAAAACGTGGAAAATTTTTAAAGAGATGGGAACAGCAGACCACCTTACTTCTTTCTTGGGAAACCTGGACTGTTTATGGACAAGAAGCAACAGTTAAAAATCACATGTGGAACAACTTATAGGTTCAAAATTGGGAAAGGAGTACTTCAGGGCTGTGTATTGTCATCCTGCTTACTTAACTGATATGTAGAGCATTGCATGCAAAATGCTGGGCTGGATGAATCAAAAGCTGGAACCAACATTTCTCGGAGAATTATCAACAACCTCATATATGCAGATGATACTACTCTAATGGCAGAAATTGAAGAGGAACTAAACATCCTATTGGTGAGAATGCAAGAGGAGAGTGAAAAAGCTGATTTAAAACTTAATATTCAAAAAAACTAAGATCATGGCATCTGGTCCTACTACTTCATGGCAAATAGATGGGGACAAAGTAGAAACAGTGACAGACTTTATTTTCTTGGGCCCCCAAATCACTACATACAGTGACTACAGCCATGCAATTAAAAGACACTTGCTCCTTGGAAGGAAAGCTATGACAACCCTGGACATATTAAAAAGCAGAGAGATCACTTTGCTAATGAAGGTCCATATAGTCAAAGCTATGGTTTTTCCAGTAGTCATGTACAATGTGAGAGTTGGACCACAAAGAATGCTGAGTACCAAAGAATTGATTCCTTCAAACCATGATGTTGGAGAAGACTCTTGAGAGTCCCTTGGACAGCAAGGAGATCAAACCAATCAATCCTAAAGGAAATTAGCCCTAAATATTCATTGGAAGGACTGATGCTGAAGCTGAAGCTCCAATACTTTGGTCACCTGATGCTCCAATACTTTGGTCACCTGATGCAAACAGTCTACTCATTACAAAAGACCCCTGTTGCTGGCAAAGATTGAGGGCAGAAGGAGAAGTGAGTGATAGAGGATGAGACAGTTGGATGGCATCACCAACTCAATGGAAATGAGTTTGGGCAAACTCTGGGAGATAGTGAAGGACAGGGAAGTCTGGAGTGCTGTGGTTCATAGGGTCACAATTAGTCAGACATGATTTAGACAACAAAAACAATGAAAGAAAAAGTTAAGGCAACTTAGCGTGGTTTTACAAAGATAATTTTGTAAGATACAAATAGATATTATGATACAAAGCAGTAAAGTCACATTAGATAAAAGAAGTCTTGATATAGGTTAGAAATAGAGGTTTTTGGATGAGAAATTGTGAATTTCTAAAAGTATCCTACCTTGTAAGTTGTCACTTACATGCATAACCTATCACTTTATGGATTATTATTTAAAAGCTACATTTTCAAAAAAGACTTAATTATAACTATATTCACATAACTGGGATAATTTGGATCCCTAATCTGCCAGCTTTTCATTAGCTGTTATTATCTGTTAAATCAACATTGTTCGTCTAAATTTAAGACTTAAAAGACTTTCACAACAAATAATTCCCTGAAACATACTCCTATGAATAATTATTCATATAGTAGACTTTTGAGAAGTTGTGTGAATATCAGTAACATTATCAGCTCATTCACACACAATGTCCTTGAAATTAATAGACTCAAAAATAATAAGCCTTTTAAAACGCATTTATATAGAGATTAACTTTCTAATATGAATAGAAGTGTTAGGGAACTAATTCTATAGCTGAAAATACTAATTGTGTGGATATTTCCTTTGAAAACTGCTACATGAAGTACCTGGTCATTATTTCTTTAAATGAAATCATTGAAAGGCAATATCATCTCTATATCATAATTATATGAAACAATTGGGCATTCTTAAATTTAACCCCGTATGGTTTGGAAAAGTACAACACGCATGGTTTTGATAAATATATGTGGCAAAACTAAAATCATGGCAAAATAATTGCTTTCCAACAGGAGAAACCAAAAAATTCTTCCAAATGAAAATTATTTCACTAGAAAGAGCCACGTGTACCCCAATGTTCATCGCTGCATTGTTTACAATAGCTAAGACATGGAAACAACCTAGATGCCCATCAACTGATGAATGGATAAGAAAGCTGTGGTACATATACACAATGGAATATTACTCAGCATTAAAAAAAAATTCATTTGAAGCAATTCTACTCAGATGGACGAAACTGGAGCCCATTGTCCAGAGTGAGGTAAGCCAGAAGCAAAAACAACAATACAGTATATTAACGCATATATATGGAATTTAGAAAGACAGTAACGAGAACCCAACATGGGAGACAACAAAAGGAACACAGATGTATAGAATAGACTCGTGGACTTTGTGGATGAGGGTAAGGGTGGGATGATATGGGAGAAGGGCATTGAAGCATGTTAATTGTCATGTGTCTAATCAATCACCAGCCCAGGATTGATGCTCGGGACTGGTGCAGCGGGATTTCCCGGGGGGGAGGGAGGAGGGAGGGGGGTTCTGGAGGGGAAGCATATGTAAACCCATGGTGATGTCATGACGTTGTATGGCAAAGAATATTTAAAAAAAAAAAGGAAAAAAAATAAATAAACATAAGGTAAAAATTAAAAAAAAAAGAAAATTATTTCACTAGCATTCACTGCAACTGAAAAAAACATTCATTTATATAATAACACATTTTAAGATATTTTCTAAGTTTTATTACTGATTTGACACAACTGTATCACAATATGAGCTTCTCTGGTGACTCAGTGGTAAACAATCTGCCTGGCAATACAGGATACGTGGGTTAGATCCCTGGATCAGAAGATGCCCTGGAGAAGCAAATGGCAATCCACTTCAGTATTCTTGCCTGGGAAATCCCATGGACGGAGGAGCCTGGCAGGCTACAGTCCATAGGGTGGCAAAAGAGTAGCACATGACTTAGTAACTAAAACAATGACAATATAGCAACATATTCTTGCCAAAAAATACCATCTATCTTAAATGAAGGTGTGCATCTGTAAAAGAGGGCAACATATGACTCAAAACTTGCTGCAAAATAAATGTTTCTCCTAATGCATCAAGAGATGTTAAAGGGTCAAGTGAAAACTCAGCCAACTACTTTATTTAATTCATTTCCCTAATAGTTTAGATTTTTTATGACTTTTTTAATCCAAACCAAAACCATAGTAATTCAACTAGCAAGTTGGTATGTGTAATCATCTCTGAGATTCTTATATAAAAATTTTAATGATACAATAATCACTTTAATCAGGAAGTGATTTTAATTACTTAAAATCATTTAACCTTTTATTATAATATATTTATTATATATATTATGTATTTATTATAATCATTTAACCTTTTATTAATGAGATAGAACATGTTTAAACATATTTAATAACATTTAAGCTGTTCACTGTCTCAAGAATTTAATGTATTTTTTCTCTCTTCATTATTGTTCTTTGACAGACTTATTAAACAGACATATATGTCATTTGACTTGAAATTTCAGTTTGTATCCATTTTCCTGATATCGATGTACCTTTCTCCCCAGGTGTTAACAATGAAATGCTAGCAATAAAATTGCATTTCTCCCCATTTTGCCATTTCTTCCACTGCTAATAAAAAATACCAGCTAGAATTAACTTCTTGCCAAAAGAAGCTGATGTGAAAACTTATAGCTTTAAAATAATTTACCAAATGATACAGTTTTTTTTATTCCTTAATATAACACTCAAAGACAACAACATTTGGGAATTTTGGGGTTAATACAGATTACTTAGAAATTAACATTGCAAGCACATTCAAATTAGGTGATTGTTAGTTAAATAAATCAAGCTGAACAAAATGGAAATCACTTTAGAAAAAATAACTTAAAACTTTTAGTTATTTTTAGCATATATATTTTGAAGTTTATAAGTTTGGTTTCATAAATAAAGCCAGTATAAATTTGAAAAAAATCTTCAAAAATGTTAGTTTCATCATGCATAAAAGCAGATATATTCCGTCAACCAGGTACTCATATTGTCATCTCTGCAGTGTTACCGACTGAAATGGAAAGGTGTTTATCATTACAGGAGTGAAAAATAACACTGAGGTAACAGCTTTTATTTGCAAAGCTTATTTCCTTCAGAAAGTTTTCTTTGGACTCATTTCACCTTTTGTAAAATTATCCTTAGAACTTTGTATTTAAATACATTAGATTTGTATTTTGTTTGCCAATTACAATAATATAAACCATTTAGAATAAATCTATGTAACCTATTTCTTTAAAGAAGTTACCTTTTTTAATATCACCAAGTCAATTATCGTAGTATGAATACTGGGTTTTGCAATTTATGTCACTGAGGATTCTGAAGTCTCATAGGGAGAACTCAAATACAACTCCTTTATTCACAAACTCAGTAAAAAAAATGATAAACTGTGTTAAATTCAAATAATATCTAGTTCTATAAACATAAATATATTGCCTTCAATATAGGATTGAGAACAGGATGTAATGATGAGGTCCATACTCAACTAAAGAAAATTCATAACAAGGGTCATTTATTATGTAGTCCATTACTATATTCCATGATAAGAATATCAGTCTTCAGTATAGCAGAATTGAACATACAAAACACAGCTGATGTCTTGTTTTTCAAAGTCTATTTTGAGCCACTTTTCAAGATATAATAAGATTTATAGTGTAAAATCTTCTAGCATAGGTCCTAGCATAGGTTTTATATTTTATGAAATATAAAACTATACAAATATTAAAGCCTGTACTCAAAAACTTACTATTCTACCCAAAGTGTGTTTTACAACTAAAATGACAATAAGAACATTCACTAGTATTTTCTAAACTACTTCAGATAAGCTGGTGTGGTAGAAATACGCTGAGCTCACTTCCTCTCATGAGTACACCAAAACTCCTAACTGTCGTTAGAATAACTATTGATATAAAAGATTGGAATCCACTGGAAAAGATCTTACATAAGTAAAAACATAAAGAAGGAACCACAAGGAGACAGGTGTGAGCGGCGGACTCTAGATAAAATCAAGACCCACACCCCTGGGTGGGTGACCTACCAACTGGAGAACAACTATATAGCAGGGATTCTCCCACAGCAGTGAGAGTTCCGAACCTCCCAGCCCAGGAGTTCTGTGCCAGGGAGTTCAGTGAGGCTCAGTTTCGAGAGTCACACAGGAATAGGAGCAATAAAGACTTCACTCTTAAAGGGTGTATGCAAAATCTCACATGCTCCAGGACCCAGGGCAAAAGCAGCAATCTGACAGAAACCTGAGCCAGACCTACTTGCTGGTCTTGGAGAATATTCCCGAGAGGTTTGGAGCAGCTGTGGTTCACAGCATGGGCTTAGACACCAGTGGCAACCACTTTTGGGAGATCCTTCTACCACATTGACACTGGTATTGGTGAATGCCATTGTGGAATCTATCTTCTAGCTCATTAGCACCAAGACCTGACCCCGAAGTAACAGTAGATTAGCAGCCTAAAGACTTCCTGAGCTGACAGCCACCTCCAGACCTGCTCCTAGATATAGTTTAGTCAACCACAGGCCAGGCAGGATCCAGCTCTGCCCACAAGTTGCCAGTTACTAGTCTTCCCCTGCCTGCTCTAGCCTCTAGGCTAACCTGACCTACTAGGAAGCACACTTCAGATGCAAGAAAACCACAATTTTACAGTCTATGGACCAGCCTTTCCAAAGCAGGCAAGATCCTTACTAGGAACAACTGGATCCTGGCCCTGTCCACTAGCAGGCTAAGACAAACTTCAAGACACTCCAGGATTACCAACTCTTTCAGTAATCACCCATTCCCCCCAAAACACACCCCTGTCCAGGGATCTGTCATGAGCTATGGGAACCCTGGTCATTGCAGTAAGGCTCCAGGACATGGCTTTGCCTGCCAACAGTCTAACACTAATCCCAGGACTGGGCTTTACTCATCAATGAGCTAGC
Organism: Antilocapra americana; assembly: GCA_007570785.1. Taxonomy (NCBI): domain Eukaryota; kingdom Metazoa; phylum Chordata; class Mammalia; order Artiodactyla; family Antilocapridae; genus Antilocapra; species Antilocapra americana. Next base: position 13,605,920 of record ML661902.1, read on the forward strand.
AGATCTATCCTGGCTAGGATATCTAGCGGATCATACCTAGATGACTATCCTGGAAACCTCTGTATTTCTGCAGTCAACAGCTTCATGACCAGATCCCCAAAACCAGTACCTGGTAGATTTTGCACAAGGCAAGTGCTGGGAATAAGGGCCAACACAAACCTACAAAACTGCCCACATAGCAAGCCACAACAGAAAGAACCAGCAAGTGCTTACAGAGGGAACCCCTAAAACATACAGCTAGTATGACAAGAGGGGAGTGAATTGCTGAGATGAAGAGGACATCTCCTACAGAAGGCACTTTAAGTTTGAGAGATGTAACTTACCTACTGGATACATAAAAATATAAACAACAAGTTGGGCAAAATGAGGCAGCAGAAGAACATGCTCCACACAAGGAAATGAGATCAAACTCCAGAACTAAGCAAGGATAGGTAGTATGCATAAGAAAAAGTTCAGGGAAATAATCATAAAGATGATGAAAGAGCTCAGGAAAAGAATGGATTCAAAGGAAGAAAAGTTAGAAGTTTCTAAGAAAAAAATAAAACCAAATGTGATAACTATAAGAACTAAGATGAAAAATACAGTATGACGAATCAAAAATCAAAGCTATATTAAGTGATATGGAGGAATGTTCAGTTTGTTGGAAGACAGAATAGTGGACATTACTGATGCTAAACAAAAAAAGAAAAGAAAGAAAAGAAAAAACTAAAGAAATTAGAACAGTTTAAGAGACCCCTGGGACAACATCCATTGTACAAATATTCATATCACATCAGTCCAAGAAGGAGAAAAGAGAAAGAAAGGGGCTGAGAACATACTAGAAGTCATAATAGCTGAAAATTTCCCTAACCTGGGAAAGGAAACAGTCACCCAAGACCAGGAGGCACAAAGAGTAACATAAAGGATAAACCCAAAGAGGAATACACTAAGACACACTGTAATTAAAATGACAAAAATTAAAAATAAAGAGAGACTTTTAAATAAATCATGGGAAAAACAACAAATAACATGCAAAGGAACTCCTATTAGGCTATCAACAGATTTTACAGAAGAAACTCAGACCAGAAGAGAGGGACATATTTAAAACAATGAAATGGGACCAAAAAATATAGCCAAGAACACTCTACACAAGACTCTTTTTCAGATTTTATGGAGAGATAAAAGACAGACAAGCAAACGCTAGAAGAATTTAGCAACACCAAATCAGCTTAGCAGCAAAGGTTAAAGATTTTCTCCAGGAGAAAAAGAAAAGGCCAAAACTAGAAACAAGGCAATTACAAAATGAAAAAGCACATTGGGTAAAGGCAAATGTACAATAAAGTTAAGAAATCATCCATGCACAAATTTAGGAGGAAGTCAAAAGACATGTAGTAACATCATATGCATTCTTAAAGCAGTTAATAAATACACAAACAATTAGATGTAAAATATAATATCAGAAACAGTAACTGTAAGCAGAGAACAACATAAATGCAGGGTTTTTTTTTTAATGTATTTAAAATTAACAGACCAGCAATTTAGAACAGTCAGGTGTGTGTATGTTTGTGTGTGTGTATACACAGGTATGTATACACACACATTTCTACATAGAAATCTCATGGTAAACACAAACCAAAAATCTGTAATAGATTTATACACCAAAAAATTAAAAAGGAACTCAAATATAACACTAAAGATAGTCACCAAGTCACCAGAGAAGACAGAAAACATATAAAGGAACAACAACACAAAAGACCTACAAAACAACTCTAATACAATTAACACAAATGGGAATAAGTGCATATCTGTCAATAATTCCTTTCAATATAAATGAATTAAGTGCTACAATCAAAAGAAAGAGTGTGTGAATAGATACAAAACCAAGACCCATAAATACTCTTTCTAGAAGAGACTCATTTCAGATCTAAAACACACATAGATTGAAATTGAGGGGATGGTAAAAAGGTATTCTACACAAATGAAAATCAAAAGAAAGCTGGAGTAGCAATATTTACATAAGACAACACAGATTTTAAAGACTGTTAGAAGAGATGAGGAAGGACACAATATAATAATCAAGGGATCAATCCAAGAAGAAGATATAATTCTTATAAATATATATGTACCAAACAGTTCAGTTCAGTCACTCAGTCTTGTCTGACTCTGTGACCCCACTGACTGTTGCACACAAGGCTTCCCTGTCCATCAACAACTGCTGAAGCTTGCTCAAACTCATGTCCATTGAGTCGGTGATGTCATTCAAGCATGTGGTCCTCTGTCATCCCTTTCTTCTCCTCCCTTATCTTTTCCATCATCAGGGTCTTTCCCAATGAGTCAGTTCTTCACATCAGGTGGCCAAAGTATTGGGAGTTTCAGCTTCAGCATCTGTCTTTCCAATGAATATTCAGGACTGATATCCTTTAGGAGGGACTAGTTGGATCTCCTTGCAGTCCAAGGGATTCTCAAGAGCCTTCTCCAACACTGGAGCACATAATTAATATAGGGCAAATATTAACAGACATAAAGGGAGAAATCAACAAAGGCACATGAAAAGATGCTCAACATCACTGATTATCAGCAAAATGGAAATCAAAATTATGAGGTATCCCCACACACAGGTGAGAAGGCTCATCATCAAAAAATCTACAACAAGAAGTATTGGAGAGGGTGTTGATGTAAATTGGTACAACTATGGAGACGAGTATAGACGTTCCTTAAAAAAAAAAAAATTGAGCTATTGTTTGATCCAGCAATGCCACTCCTGGGCATTTACCAGAAGAAACCATAATTGGAAACAATACATGGACCCCGGTGTTCACTGAAGCACTATTTACAATAGCCAAGGCATCAAAGCAATCAAAATGTCCACTGACAGATGAATGGATAAATAAGATGTAGTACATGTGTACAATGAAATATTCCTCAGTCATAAAAAGATGAAATGACATCTGTAGCAACATGGATGGACCTAGAGATTATCATACAAAGTGAACTAAGTCAGAGAGAGAAAGACAAATATATCACTTATATATGGAATCAATTTTTTAAGTGATACAAATAAATTTATTTACAAGACAGAAACAGATTCAAGATATAAAAAAACAAACTTATAATTACCAAATAGGAAACTTGGGGTGTAGGGATAAGTTAGGAATTTGCAAATACATACACACATTAATGTATGTAAGACATATAACCAAAAGGACCTCTATATAGTACAAGGAACTTTACTCAATTTCTGTGATAACCTATATAAGAAATAAGTCTGAAAAAGAATGAATATAGGTATATGTATAACTGAATCACTCTGCTATACACCTGAAACTAATATGACACAGTAAATCAACTGTACTTCAAAAATGTTTAACTAAAAAAATTTAAAAAAATGAAAATCACACATATTTTTGCATTATAAGGATTTTTAAAGAAGAAATATCAATTATCTTTTCCAACCACAATTCTATGAGACTACAAATCACCTAGAGGAAAAAAAATCTACAAAAAACATAAATAAGTGCAGATTAAATAAATATACTATGAAACAAACAATGGGATCACTGAGGAAATTTTTAAAAAAAGCACTTTGGCAAAATTGGAAACAAAAGGAAGATGATCCAAAACCTCTGGGATGCAGGAAAAGCAGTTCTAGGAGAAAAGTTTATCACAATATGAATATACTTCAAGAAACAAGATAAATCTCAAGTAAACAATCTCATTTTACACCTAAAGGAGCTAGAAAGAGAAAGATAAACAAACCCCAAAGTTTAATAAAAGAAAAACATGAATATCAAAGCAGAAATAAATGAAATAGAGACTATAAAAACCTAGAAAATATCAATGACACTGAAAGTTGGTTCTTTGAAAAAATAAACAAAATGGATAGGCCTTCAGCCAAACTCATCAAGGAAAAGAGGAAAAGGGACTGAATCAAGAAAATCAGAAGTGAAAAATGAGAAGCCATAATCAACATCACAGAAATACAAAGCATCATGACAGACTACAGCAAACCACTATTTCCCAGTTAAAATGAACAACCTAGAAGAAATCAACAAATTCTTAGAAATGTAAGGTCTCCCATGACTGAACCAGAAAAAAACAGCACGCATGAAAAGACCAATTTCAAGTAACCTAATTGAATCAGTAATTCAGAGAAACAAAAAAACCTTCCAACAGGCAAAATTCCAGAATTAGATAGCTTTATAGGTGAATTCTGGGCTTCCTAGGAGGCTCAGTGATAAAGAATCTGCCTGAGAATAATGTAGGAGCCACAGGAGATATAGGTTTGATCCCTGGGTTGGGAAGATTCTCTGGAGGAGGAAATGGCAACCCACTCTAGTATTCCTGCTGGGATAATCCCATGGATAGAGAAGCCTCATGGGCTGTAGTCCATGGGGTCACAAAGAGTTGGACACAACTGCGCACACATGCACAAGTGAATTCTACCAAACATCTACAGAAGACAAGGTCACGTCTCAAACTACTCCAAAAAATTGCAGAGGAACACTGCTGATCTCATTCTATGAGACCAGCATAACGCTGATGCAAAATCAGACAATGATATCAAAGGAACAGAAAATTACTTGTCAGTATCACTGGCAAACATAGATGCAGAAATGCTCAACAAATATTAACAAACCAAATTCAGCAATAGATTAAAAGGATTATGGACCGCAAACAAGTTAGATTTATCCCAGAGATGCAAGAATTTTCCAATATACACAAATAAATGAATATAATACATCACATTGACAGACTGAAGAACAGAAGTCATATCATCACCTTAACAAATTCAGAAAAATTTATTGATAAAATTTAGTATTCATTTATACTAAAAATTTTACAGAAAGTGGGCAAAAAGTGAACATACTTCAACATAAAAAAGGCTATTTACAACAAACCCACAACTAACATTACCCTCAATGGTAAAACATCCTGAAGCATTTCCTATAAGAACAAGAATAAGACAAAAATGCCTACTCATGTTACTTTCATGCAACATAGTACTGGAAGTCCTACCCACAACAATCAGACAAGAAAAAGAAATTTTAAAAAATCAAAGTGGAAAGAAAGAAGTAAAACTGTCACTGTCTGCAGATGACATGATATTATATATATATATAATGCTAAAGATGCCATCAGAAAACTACTAGAACTTATCAACGAATTCAGTAAATAGCAGGATACAAGTAAATATACAGAAGTCTATTGCATTTCTTTACACAAATAACTAAATGCCACAAAGACAAATTAAGGAAATAATTTCATCCTTCATTGCATCAAAAAGAATGAAATGCCTAGGAATAAGCTTACGTACTGAGCTAAAACACCTGTACTAAGAAAACTGTAAAACACTGATGAAAGAAACAGAAGATGACATAAATGGAAAGACACACCATACTCCTGCACTGGAAGAATGGATATGCCTAAAATGACCATTCTATCCAAGGCAATCTGTAGACTCAATGAGATTCCTATCAAAATATCAATGGCATTTTTTTGAGAACTAGAACAAAAACTTTTAAATTTTGTATGGAAACACAAAAGATCCCAAATAGCCAAGACAATCTTGAGAAAAATGAACAGAGCTGAAGGAATCATAATCCCTGACATCAGACTATACTATAAAGCTATATTAATCAAAACAGATGGTACTGGCACAAAAACAGACACACCGATTAATGTAACAGACTAGAGGACCCAGAAATAAAACTGTGTGCTTATGGTCAGCTAATCTACAACAAGATAGGCAAGAATATATAAGAAAAGACACATTTCTTCAATAAGTGGTACTGGGAAAACTGGACATCTACATACAAAACAATGAAATTAGAATGTTTCTTCCAACCATACACAAAATTAAACTCAAAATTGATTAAAAATGTAAGACACGACACCATACAACTCCTAGAGGAAAGCATAGGCATAATATTCTTTGACATAAATCATAGCAATATTTTTTTAGATTCATCTCCTAAGTAATGGAAATAAAAGCAAAAGTAAACAAATGCAACCTAATTAACCTTACATTTTTTTACACAGCAAAGAAAAATCAACAAAACTAAAAGACTGCTGACTTAACAGGATAAAACATTTGCAAATGATGACCCATAAGGGGATGATATCCACAATATAGAAACAGTTCAAACAGCTCAACATAAAAAACCTACCTGATTATAAAATAAGCAGAACACTTGAATAGACCTTTATTTTTTTCAAATATGACATGAAAATGGCCAAAATGTTCACAAAAAGATATTCAACATTATTAATCATCAATAAAACACAAATCAAAGCGTCAATGTGATATCACCTCACACCTGTCAGAGTAACTATCATCAAAATGAACACAGACAGCATATGCTGGTAAAGAAGTGGAAAAAGCAAACCTTCACACACTGCTGGTAAAATTAAAACTGGTGTGGTAATCCTTAGCATGTGGAATCTAAAAAATACTACATGCTAGTGAATATAACAAATAAGAAGCAGGTTCACAGATACAGAGAACAAACTAGTGCTTACCAGAGGGGAAAGAGAACAAGAGAGGGACAGTTTATAGGCAGGGGATTAAAAGATACAAAATATTACTTACAAAATAAGTTACAAGGATATATTATACAAAATAGGGAATACAATGTTTCAAAATAACTGAAAATGGAAATAGCATTTACAAATTATGAATCATTATTTTGTACATCTATAACTTATATACTAATATACCTCAACTCCACTTCAATACAGAGCAGTACTATTAAATTTTAGACTTGACTTTGTCAATGTAAAATAGATATGAGGATATTTAGTTAAGCAGACTAAACTGAAGAGCTGGATGTGACCATCTAATCTTTAAAATAAAGCACATGAATTCTTTGACTCTCATTAAGTTTCCTTCCAGAGGGAGACTATGGGCATGTAGTTTACTATTAGTCAGAAAATGGAACTTGAAGCTGTGCTCTACTAAAATAACCCAATTTTTCCTTCTTCTATTTGAAACTAGGCTCTGAAACACTTGTTCAGGAAAGAGGTAAACGAAACTGAGCTTCTAGCTTAGAGAAGGCAAATCCATATTAGAAGCTCCAATTCCATTTTTAGGGGGAAGAAAATAACCTAGTCCTAAATAGAGCTTCCCTAGTGGCTCACCGGTAAGGAATTTGCCTGCCAATGCAGGAGATGTGGGCTTGATCCCTGTCAGGAAGGTCCCCTTGAGAAGGAAACGGCAACCCACTCTAGTATTCTTGCTGGAGATTTCCATGTACAGAGGAGCCTGGTGTGCTACAGTCCATAGGGGTCCCAAAGAGTCAGACAGGACTTGGCAAGTAAACAACAGCCCTGGCTAAGCCATAATATGATTAAATGCTTATGGAATACCCTCTTTCATGCTTAAGAAATTCCAGGAATTACAGGATATTTCAACCCTGCAGCTTTACATTTTCTGCTTTCTTTATTCAACCAAATTGAGGCTGACCAGAATGCCCCTGGTTATGAGATGATGATCATCAAATGGCTATGTGGCACCCTGGTAGCCTCAGCTGTATACCTCTGAAACTTGCCTGTGAAAACTCTTGTCCTCTAATGTGCAATTCAGAGATGGTGTCTGAGACACTAGTCTGCCATCTTCCCAGAGTGTCAGCTTCCTGAATAAAGTATCTGTCTTTCTCCACCACTCCTTTTCTCTGAAACACTGATTTTTAAGCAATGAGAAACACTGACTTTTGAGCAATGAGCAGCACAACCTGTTTGGTTCCAGCTTCAGCCAGTAACACTTTCTTCCCTCTTTCCTTCTTTCTTGGACCAAGTGTTTATATACTATGTAATAAGAAAAGTTTAAAAGTCTGCACTCCAAAACGTCCTGTTCTACACAAAGTGATGAGTTTTAAGCCAAAGTAGCAACAACACAACTCATCATTATCTTCTAAATTAGTTCATATATTTTAAATAATATTATTAAATTTTAGACCAGATTTTGTCAAGGTAAACAGATGTTTAATAACAGAATTGGAATATAAGTTAATTATATAAGACTCAAAAGTCCATATTTTAAAAAAATAGAATTAATATTGTTATATATCTTCAGATTTTTGTCATTATACTAAATAGCAATAAAACTGGATGCAGTATTTGTAAAAACTCTGCTTGGTTTTCCAAGAACACTCTACTTGCTTGGCCAACCCACTCCAGTATTCTTGCCTAGAGAATCCCATGGATTAGAGCAGCCTGGCAGGGTAGGACTGCAACAGGGTAGAACACAACTGAAGTGACTTAGCACACATGCATGCATGCACAAGACCTTTTAGTGAATATATTTTAAAATCAAACACATATATGTTTGATGACAAGAAATATCAAGGGAAGTTAGATCAGACAAAGTCAGTTATAAATCATTTTTTGTCAAACAATTTAAACACAAATGAATCTCAAAGAATATCAGAGACTATATCCAGGACAATGTAGGTTATTGGCATAGGAAGGACTAGAAACTAAACTGGAATCTTTTGCTCCATATCCTGACCTGGATTAATTCTATAAAGAGAATATATAAATCATCTAAGTATAAAAAGTAGCTTTGTGTGAGTTATTGTTTGATCCTAAAATCACTGGTGAAATAAATTATGGATATGCTCTATAGAAGCAGCTTTGCTCGAATAATCAAGTATTTTTCCACTTTTTTGTTTGTTTGTTTGTTTGTGTGTCTTTTTGATTAGGATAATCAGCTTGTAGCAAATAGTGGTATAACTGCTTTAAAAGGCTTTCATCATCCTCTTAATTCTTTCCTCCTGCTAGTATTACTATACTTCTTTTTAGGTACTGTCTTGATTTTTAATTATTGCTCTATAAGTGTCCCTAGGGGAAAACATCTGCTATTGCCTATTCATTTTTTTTTCTCTGTTGCCTCAGATTCCCTGTGGATATATTGCAGCTTGTTGACATTGCATTTTTGTTGCCTCTAGTGATTTCCTAACTCATGGGTTCTACACAGATAAGAATATTTAGCTGACTCATTCATTTGCTATTGCAACTGTAATATTTTGCCTTCTGTTACTATCATGTTATTGGAATCATGAAACAATTTCAGGGAATGAGAGCTATCAAATTAATCTACTTTGACGTTTTTATTCTTTTAATTTAAAAGAATTAAATGTTCAATATAGCTTCTAGATTTTTTTTTGGTATCCAGATTTTTCAATTTCTTTTATATCATTTGTCATTATTAGAATACTGATTTCTGAGAAGCCTAAATATTTTTGTGTCATATTACTTTGGAAAACATAACTTCTTCTCTATCAGAATGAGGTTCTTTATAAAATAAATTGCGAGTCTCTACACAATCTTTTTTTTTTTCAACAACAATGTACAGTTTATTTTTTTTAATTTTCTTTACTTTATTGTGTTGGTTTTGCCATACATTGACATGAAACCGCCATGGGTATACATATGCTCCCCCTCCAGAACCCCTCTCCCTCCTCCCTCCCGATTCCCTCCCCCTGGGTCATCTCGGTGCATGGAGACAAGTAAGGTGGGTCATAAGAGGATCCTGCTTTGGTTTATGTCGGAGAGTGTTTTGCCTATGTTATCCTCTAGGAGTTTTATAGTTTCTGGTCTTATCATTAGATCTTTGATCCATTTTGAGTTTATTTTTGTGTATGGTGTTAGAAAATGTTCTAGTTTCATTGTTTTACAAGTGGCTGTCCAGTTTTCCCAGCACCACTTGTTAAAGAGATTGTCTTTTCTCCACTGTATATTCTTGCCTCCTTTGTCAAAGATAAGGTGTCCATAGATGTGTGGATTTATCTCTGGGCTTTCTATTTTGTTCCATTGATCTATATTTCTGTCTTTGTGCCAGTACCATACTGTCTTGATGACTATGGATTTGCAATATAGCCTTATATTAATTTGTTGTTGTTGCTTAGTTGCTAAGTTATGTCCAAATCTTTGAAAACACAAGGACTATAGCACAGCAGGCTCCTCTGTTCTCCACAGAGGAGAACAGAGATTGCTCAAATTCAATACCATTGAGTCAGTGACTCTATCTAATCATCTCATCCCTCGATGCCCAATTCTTCTTTTGCTTTCATTCTTTCCCAGTAATCAGGTTCTTTTTCAGTGACTCAGCTCTTTGCTTCAGGTGGCCAAAGAGCTTCAGCTTCAGCATCAGTCCTTCCAAATAATATTCAGGGTTTATTTTCTTTAGGATTGACTGGTTTGATCTCCTTGCAGTCCAAATTCAATTATAAATATTTATGATTAGTTCCATTCCAGGTGTATATTTTATGTTAGTGCAAAATGATAATGAGGTTACAATAGTTTATATTTCCATAATAAGATTATTTCATAATGAATATGATTCATTAAAATGATACTTATACACGAATATATTTGTTATAAATATAACATAATATACACATACATACATATTTAAGCTAATTATCAGTATATGAGTGAAGTGAAAAGTTGCTCACTTATGTCCAACACTTTGCAACCCCAATGACTACAGTCCATGGAATTCTCCTGGCCAGAATACTGGAGGGGGTAGCCTTTCCCTTCTCCAGGGGATCTTCCCAGCTCAGGAATGGAACCCAGGTCTGCTGCATTGCAGGCAGATTCTTTACCAGCTGAGCCAAAAGGGAAGCCCAATTATCAGTATAATTTTCTGAAAAATAATTTTGAGTAAGCCAGCAATTTAAAAGTATGGTTAAATGATTATTTTACATACAATTAACTGACATTTATATTTATTTTATGTCTGTATTTCTAGAGAAACCATTTCTATATATAATTTTATATACAAATAATAAATATGATTATTAAATTTAAAAGGTAAGGACTGAGCAATCTAAGTTATTTATATTACTAATTAATCTTAACAACTTTTGGTCAAATCTTACAAGGAATAACTTTAACTCTCTGCCCAATAAAAGGCCCTTTCAATTACATCACACTTTGCCAACATTAATTAGTCCAAGCTCTACACATTTTCTCTTAAATCTCAGTCCAATATTTACACAAGAATGTTTACTTGTTAAAAGATAATACTGCTAATTTCTATTTCTATAGAATTATTATAGCATAGCAACACAATGGTGTTATAAGAAGTAGTTTCATAACTACTGTGTGCTATTATAGTGACATATATCCCCTCAAAGAATGTAAATCCCTTGATGTAAGATAATCTACCATTCAATCATTCATTCACCCATTCATTTTTCTTATTATGTATATTTTCTGTGCCCAAAACATAACTGCTGCTAAGTAAGTACTTAGTGAAAGAATGAGGGGAACATATGTATACCCATGGCAGATTCATGTCAATGTATGGCAAAACCAACATAATAAAGTAAAGAAAATTTAAAAAAATAATAGTAAATAAATAAAATAAATAAAAACACCAGAAAAACAAAACAAAACAAAACAAAAAAAAGTGAATATCTAACTCACCTTGAGTCAGCATAAAGAACGGCATTATAATTCTTTCACAATTTTTTAGTGAGTTTGTTTTTTTGTGCTCTTGTTCATTTTTTTTTTCTGGATCATTTTTATTTCCATATATTTTTCCACAAAAGCCTATTGGGATTTCTACTTGGCCTTTGTTGGTTCAGTTTGAGGAGAGCCAACATCCTAAAAATATTTTAACTTTCAGTCTATGAAAATTGTAGCTTTTCCTCTAGTAAGGTCTTCTTTAACTTTTTCAGCAATATCCCCATAATTTTTAGAATATAGACCATGCATATATTTTAAGTTTAATATTAAGTTTGTTATGCTCTTATAAGTGGTATTTTTTTCTGTTTATTGCTAGTGCATACAAATAAACTGACTTTTCTGTATGTGAGTTTGCTAAATTTACTAATTCTAGTAGCACTTTATATAGATTATTTTAGGGTTTTCTATTTAAAAGACCATGTCTGTTTTGGAAATCCCACTTCTGAGTTTATATTAAAAAAAAAAAAAAACTGAATACAGGGTCCCAAAAAGTATGTGCATATTCATGTTCCTTGTGACTTAATTCATAATAGTCAAAAGATAAAAGCAATCTACATGTTAATCAACAGATAGATGGATAAAAAATTCTTTATATACATACAATTTAAAATTATCCAACCTTTATAAAAGAAGAAATTATTATTTGCAACAATATGGGTGAACTTGGAAGACATACTAAGTGAAATAAGCCAAACAGAAAATCAAACATTATAGTATATCAACCCTACAAGGCATATAAAATAGTCAAACTCATAGAAGAGGATAGAATGGTTGTTACTTTCACTAGAGGGAGGCCAGACAAAGAGGTATTAGTCATTTGGGTCTACTGCATAGAGTCTATAGTTAACAGTACCACATTACATACTTAAGTTGGCTAAGAGAGCAGATCTTACATTTAAGTATATAATAAACAATAATGAAGATGAGAATATTTTAGAAGTTATGAATATGTTTATGGCAGATATTATAGTGATAGTGTCACTGGCATATGCTTATTCTCAACCTTTCAAGTTGTATATACCTAATATGTGCAGCTTTTTGTATTTTAATCAAATCACAATAAGTAGTTTAACAAATAAAGACAAGTAGCTATCATTTTTAAAGATTCCTAATGTAACTTGAATGTAAAAGGAATCATTATGATTCATTTCTTAATGTAATCATTTCTCTCTAACTGAATCTAATATAATCATTTCAACCTAATTTTAGATAGCTGTTATCAGATTTAAAAAAATGATAACTATTAATGTTATAATTTTTCTTCTCCAGCTGAAAAATAATCTCATGTGCTGACACTGAATTTTTCTTTTTGCTTTATTTTCCCAAATGTTAATGGCAAGAATGACTAGGATTTTAATTTCCAATGAGCAGAGTAACAACCACCACTTTACTGGTAATTCATTATTGGTGAAATATTTTTAACAATTTCTGAGTGGCTTGAGTGTTATTGTGCACAGTTCCTAAATCAGTGTAAAAAACTGGCCTACACTCATTTAGTTTGTCCCTGGTGAACAAATGTAATAATTTCATTTACCTCATTGACTTTACGGTGAGATAAATACACATTATTCTGTATGAGAAAATTTTAGTCTCCAGATTTTATCTTTAAAAGTGTTTCCCCAGGGAAGCTGTTCAGAACTCTGGAGTCTAAGCTATATTTCACAGTGATTTGTTCTTATTGCACTTTGAACTGGGCACACTTTGCACACTTGCAAATTTTTAAAGCACTTCAGCAAATACTAGTTACACAATCAAGTTCAGGAGCACAAAATCCAGGCTGATTTGTTCACTACATATGCGAGTGACTAGGAAATTTTTAAAACTAATTTTGGACTCATAGATTAATGGGAGAATGCACTGATAGTCAAGCACTCTCTGAGAATCTACCTATCTCTTCATTTCAGGCTTCATACGGATTAATAATAAAAACTCAAAGACCGTTTTCTACTGCCCATGGCTATGCCAAGGTGCTCTGTTTTTAGGGACTTCACTCTATGATAGCACTGAAAAGAAAGGCTTGGTGCTCATGACCTTGACTACCTCAAAGATTAATTCTTGGGTAAGTGAAAACAAACAATCAGACTTCCAGTCTCTACAATTAAACACTTAGGAAAGGAAAGAGTAGAGTGAGAACAAGCTTTTCTGTCTAGCTAGTTGACCTTACAGTCGCAGTTCAAGTGTATGGGGTATTCAGTTCAGTTCAGTCTCTCAGGTGTGTCTGACTCTTGAAATGACCTTAACCACAGCCTAACTTTGGAACATCACCGCCCCCAAATCCCACACCCACTAGCGGTCTTTTCCCAATCACCACTTCCTCCATTTCTTCCAGAGCCTCAAGAACTACTGACTTACATGCTGTCTGGGCGGGCTGGCCGAGTCTGCAGTGTCTGTGTGCATGGAATCATACACTGAGTGACTCTTTGTGATTGGCTTCTTTCACTTAATAGCATAATACCAAACTACTTTGAATAATTTCAGATTGTGGTGAAAATATTAGAATCCCTGTGAAATAGTCAGACTTCTTTTTAATAAACTGTGATTAATGTCACTGGCTGTTTCTGATTGAAAAAACTAAAACAGAAAAAGTTTATTTCATTTCCTTTCTACCATTTCATAACCCATGCATGCATTTCTTTAATTTATATTTATTCTTTATTTAAACTGCATCTATGGAGTAAATAGTTCATGCATACTTTAACACATGTATTAAATTATCATTGCATAATATTGGTCTAAAAATTTGATGTATGTGTGATTCTAGAAAAATAATTAAAACATCAAATAGAGAGAAGTTTCAGATGGAATAACTAAATACTAACAGATTATTAAAGTCACATTTCCGCTCAGATGGAAAAAAAACAAAAAAAACTTAACTTTATCTCATAAAAAAAAAATGGTGGACCCTTTGAAGTTCTGATACACATTATGTTTAGAGCCTCAAAGATTAAATCTACAGAATAGTGGAAAGGAACAGAACAATGCAATTGCATAAAATTCTCTCAGAGAGACTAATAAAGTCTTGGCTTAAATATCCCAAATTATAAAAAAAAATCTCAAATTATCAAAACACTGCTGCAATTTTATTATGCATATTTAACATAAAACTTTAAATTTACCTTATGAGTTTTATACATGTAATGAGCTATTCAATTGGAAATATTTTTAAGATAATGAATTTTTAGAATATGTTTTAATTAGAGTGACAGCATTTCAAATTTCACAAATAACATTTAATTGCATTTCAATTTACCTTGGAGGAAAAGAATAATTCCATATATTTAAAAGATTTACACTCCAGAGATCTGTACTGTTCTAGAAGGTACCTACCAGTGACAGATAGCTCTTAAGACTTGAAACATGACTAGTGTGACTGAGGATCTTAGTTTAAAAAGAAAAATTCACTCAACTTAAATTTAAACACTGATAATTCCAGTATTTGAAAATTTTTAAGTTACTTGAAAAAGCTTTCATATGTGAATTTACATTTGTTATCATTTAGTCACTAAGTCATGTCTGACTTGTTGCAACGCTATGGACTGTAACCCACCACGCTTCTCTATCCATGGGATTTCCCAGGTAAGAATACTGGAGTGGTTCCATTTTCTTCTCCAGGGAATCTTCCTGACCCAGGAACTGAATTCATGTTTCCTGCATTGGCAAGAGGATTCTTTACCACTGAGCTATGAGAGAAGCCACATTAATAGCTAAAATTACATAATTTATTGAATTCTTAAAAATACTAATAAAATCTGTTAATTTCAGCTTGATGTCAAAGAGATAGTTTTATTTTCAAAGAAAAATTATAAGAACTATAATACAAATAAAAATCTTTTATTTTTTGCCTTTGGTAAGGTTTACTATCAAGCTCTTTATATTTAATAGTTTTCCATAGTTTCAAAGATACTTTAGGGATATATTCATCTACACCAGTAATACAACTGACATAAACCTGGTATCAATTTTCGTATTTTTAGTATAATTATGAAATGTAACATGTACCCCACATATACAGAAATCTTTGTACATTTTCCACCTGTTTTGCTTTTCTATGCAATAATTAATGTAAAAGTAGCAAAAATGTGAGAAAAAATAATTAAGATGTGAGAAGTTATTTTGCTTGCAAATACTTTTGTTTATTTCAGTGAAACTCTATGTTTTGATTTCAAGTTAGAAATAATAGAAAATTCTAAGTATGACTTCCTGCTGTGAAAGCCATGATATATCTATTAATGTACAATAATTAAATTGAGAGAGCAGTATGCTCAATTGAAAAAAAAAAACTTCACAAGTGAGATACATAGACTCATATCAATTAATTTTCTAGTCACATGTTTCCATTAGTAAGTTTTAATCATGACCCTGAATGCACAACTTTTTCAGTTTTTCTCATTAAAAATGGATTTCCAAAGTATAATAAAACATGAATACAAAATCATTTTATGGTTGGCCTTAAGCATATAAATGTAACTAAACTAAAACTTGTAAATTCTTATTGGTATTCAAATTTACAAAATATCTTTTCATAATTCCTTCTACTAGGATACATATATCTTCTATATAAAATCTGTATTATTAATTCAAGACTAATTTAATCTCAGAACCTACAGGGAATCTTGGCAAGCCACATAAATAGATTCATTAATTGACTGAACATTAGAAATAAATATTAATCTATTTTTGCTGTTCTGACTTTATTTAGAAAGCAAGAAGAAAAGACTGATGTTCAAATACCATAATTAAATTTGCATTAATATATCACTCTTCATTAATTCCTCTACTGATACGAATATTTTTGAATTAGAAACATAATCTAACACTTAAAAGAAATTTGTTCTCTTCAACACAGAGAAGTTTCCAAATGCAGTACAAAAAAGATGAGTAAATCTCCTCTGAAATACCTGGTTTTAACAGCACAAGATTCACTGCAAGTCTTTTTCTTTTTAGCTCTCTTAGGTTTAGGGGCTTAGAATTAGGAACAGTAAAATGAGGGAGCAAATGAAAAGAAATTCTTGCCCACAGACCTTTTCTCTCTCAGAGCTTATATCATTCTTTAACAGTAGGGAAAATAGTGTTCAAAAACAAGACACTGCAGACTATTAGGGATATAATATTGATCAGAAACAACAAGGAAGGTGGCTTCATCAAACATAAAGATTAATGGTTGAGACCACTCTTACCTGTGCTATATCACACAAATATATACTGTCAACTGCAGTAAGTGAAATGAGTGAGAGCACATGCAAGGAAACTCCTCAGTTTGGAATCTCCAAAATCCATATAATATTTCAAAAGGAAAGAAAAGACATTAAAAAAGAAACACCTAAAATAGTGCAGTACCACGGTAATGCTTGTTTCACTCTTAAACAATGTTGTTAAAATTACTATTTTACCAGTTATCAAAGACTAAGACTTGTATTTTTTATCTAATATTTTATATATATATATATGTATATATATATGCATTTATATTCTTAAGTAAACAACAAGTGTTGCTTATGTAAGTCTTTAATTATATCTCTTCCTATCATCTTAAAAAATTATGAAGACATTTTACCCTATGCAAACTAAAATATATAGATTCAATCTCTTTTCCTTTATTTATTTGAATACCAAAAGCAAAGCAAATCCTCATTTTCTTTTTATGTCCTTAGGATAATAAACCCAAATTCAAAATACTTTTGACCGGGTTGTTTATTTTTCTAGAATGGAGCTGCAGGAGTTGTTTGTATATTTTTGAGATTAATTGTTTGTCCATTGCTTCATTGGCTATTATTTTCTTCCATTCTGAAGGCTGTCTTTTCACCTTGCTTATAGTTTCCTTTGTTGTGCAGAAGCTTTTAATTTTAATTAGGTCCCATTTGTTTATTCGTGCTTTTATTTCCGACATTCTGGGAGGTAGGTCATAGAGGATCCCACTTTGGTTTATGTTGGAGAGTGTTTTGCCTATGTTATCCTCTAGGAGTTTTATAGTTTCTGGTCTTATGATTAGATCTTTGATCCATTTTGAGTTTATCTTTGTGTATGGTGTTAGAAAGTGTTCTAGTTTCATTCTTTTACAAGTGGCTGTCCAGTCTTCCCAGCATCACTTGTTAAAGAGATTGTCTTTTCTCCATTGTATATTCTTGCCTCCTTTGTCAAATATAAGGTGTCCATAGATGAATGGATTTATCTCTGGGCTTTCTATTTTGTTCCAAAGAACTTAACAGACATTTCTCCAAAGAAGACATAGAAATGGCTAACAAACACATGAAAAGATGCTCAACATCACTCATTATCAGAGAATTGCAAATCAAAACCACAATGAGGTACCACTATACACCAGTCAGAATGGCTGCCATCCAAAAATCTACAAGCAATAAATGCTGGAGAGGATGTGGAGAAAAGGGAACCCTCTTACACTGTTGGTGGGAATGCAAACTAGTACAGCCACTATGGAAAACAGTGTGGAGGTTCCTTAAAAAACTGCAAATAGACCTGCCATATGACCCAGCAATCCCACTGCTGGGCATACACACCGAGGAAACCAGAATTGAAAGAGCCACGTGTACCCCAATGTTCATCACCGCACTGTTTACAATCGCCAGGACATGGAAGCAACCTAGATGTCCATCGGCAGGCGAATGGATCAGAAAGCTGTGGTACATATACACAATGGAATATTACTCAGCATTAAAAAAAAAATTCATTTGAACCAGTTCTACTCAGGTGGGTGGAACTGGAGCCTATTATCCAGAGTGAAGTAAGCCAGAAGGAAAAACAACAATACCGTATACTAATGCATATATATGGAATTTAGAAAGATGGTAATGAGAACCCTGCATGCGAGACAGCAAAAGGAACGCAGATGTATAGAACAGATTCGTGGACTCTGTGGAAGAGGGCAAGGGTGGGATGATATGGGAGAATGGCATTGAAACATGTTAATTATCATATGTGAAATCAATCACCAGCCCAGGGTTGATGCTCGGGGCTGGTGCACTGAGATGTCCCAGGGGGAGGGAATCGGGAGGGAGGAGGGAGTGAGGTTCTGAAGGGGGAGCATATGTAAACCCATGGCGGTTTCATGTCATTGTATGGCAAAACCAACACAGTAAAGGAAAGAAAATTAAAAAAAAAAAAACACTTTTGACCAAGTTTTCAGTCTTGTTTTCTGCTAAGAAAACTGCTAATGTGAAACAATATTTTAAAGAAATCAAAATTCAGAAGAATTAAAGAATACAGTACTTATTTCCACAGGCAATTAAAACCCTAAAGCTCTTTCGTGTAGGTTTTAATAGCATGATGGGAAAATATCATCCATAATTGATGCTTAGAAACAATGAACACTATTTTTGTTTATGTTTTTAACAAAGTTTTTTACTGTCCATCCAGCAGGGGAAAAGAAAATGATGAAAACATATTTTAAATTGACACATATTTTGCTATTTACCTTTTGTGATAACATTTTATGTTTAATCTTCCTCTTGTGTTTTATATTATAGCTATATCATGCATGAATAATTAAAATCAAATATTTAATAGTTTATTGTTCTGTATTTATCATTGATGGCAGTAATTTTTTTTACTGATATCTTCTTTCACTGCTGTATTCTTAGCAACTAGAAGAGTAGTCAGCTTATAACAGGAATCAATAAACACCCATTGAATTGATAAAGTAAAAAAAAAAATAGTGTTACCAAGAGAGAAATATAAATCAAAATAGAAAGTCCAGAGATAAATCCATGCACCTATGGACAGCTTATATTTGACAAAGGAGGCAAAAATATACAATGGAAAAAAGACAATCTCTTCAACAAATGGTGCTGGGAAAACTAGTCAACTACATGTAAAAGAATGTAACTAAAACACTTTCTAACACCACACACAAAAATAAAGTCAAAATGGGTTAAAGACCTAAATGTAAGCGTAGAAACTGTAAAACTCTTAGAGGGAAACATAGGCAGAACATTCTGTGACATAAATCACAGCAAGGTCCTCTATGACCCCCTACCCAGAGGAATGGAAATTGAAAAAATAAATAAATAAACAAATGGGACCTAATTAAACTTAAAAGTTTTTACACGACAAAGGAAACTCTAAGCAAGGTGAAAAGACAGCCCTCAATATGGGAGAAAATAATAGCAAATGAAACAACTGACAAATAATTAATCTCAAAAATATACAAGCAGCTGATGCAGCTCAATACCAGAAAAACAAATAACCCAATCAAAAAGTGGGCAAAAGACCTAAGAGACAGTTTTCCAAAGAAGATATACAGATGGCTAATAAACACATGAAAAAGATGCTCAACATCATTCATTATTAGAGAAATGCAAATCAAAACCACAATGAGGTATTATCTCACTCTGGTCAGAATGTCCATCATTAAAAAGTCTACAAACAATACATGCTGGAGAGGGTGAGCAGAAAAGGGACCTCTCTTACACTGTTGGTGGGAGTGCAAACTAGTACAGCCACTATGGAGAACAGTGTGGAGATTTCTTAAAAAATTGGGAATAGAACTGCCATGCAACCCAGCAATCCCACTACTGGGCATACACTTTGAGGAAACCAGAATTGAAAGAGATACATGTACCCCAGTGTTCATTGCAGCACTATTTACAATAGCTAGGATATGGAAGCAACCTAGATGTCCGTCGGCCAATGAATGGTTAAGGAAGTGATGGTACATATATACAATGAAATATTACTCAACTACAGAAAGGAACACATGTGAGTCAGTTCTAAAGAGGTGGTTGAATCTGGAGCCTATTATACAGAGTGAATAAGTTAGAAAGAGGAAGACAAATATTGTATATTAACATATACATATATATATGGAATTTAGAAAGAGGGTCCCGATGATCCTATATGCAGGGCACCAAGAGACACAGATGTAAATAACAGACTTCTGGTCTCAGTGGAAGAAGGTAAGGGTAGGGTGATCTGAGAGAATAGCATTGAAACATGTATATTACCATATCGATGTATGGATTTATTTCTTGATTAGCATAATAATCTATTGGTTGGCATACACAATTTCTGTTCATTCCAGACAATGTCTCCACAATCTCATCTCATTTATAATTTCCTGAAGTTTTCAAATCTTTTATTAGTTATGTTACTCAATTTTTATATTTTATTTAGAATGGACTGCACAGGTTTTGTGGAGCTTTTTGTATAGATTCTCATACTGTACTACCAAGCTTTACCTGTGGTAGTAACAGTAGGCTACTTTTATAAATATCTGGCCAAAATTTCATCATATGTCTCTAGAATAATTTTTAAAAATGATATTACAAGCTTTCTAAGGAGTTGTATGGAAATTCAACTATTGATAACACCATTAAAATGTCAAATATTCTATCATATTTCTAGCACCACCTATGACAATTGCTCTACTCAGTGACATTACTTTGAGTAAATTACATTATGCTCTAAAATTTCAAGTTTTTCTAGATTTAATTATATATAGACTGTATAAATCTTAAAGAAACAAATCATTAAGAATTATAAAATTATTTGTATAACATAAGAAATTTTAGAAGTTTCAGTTTACATGGAAATGCATGCTTTAATAATCTGTCATGAATTATTATCTACTGTAAATGTTTGTGCTATTCATTAGTCTGAACTTACCTCACCTTCACCTTATTTGATCAGAATCAGCAAAATAGATCTCAGGTGATGGTTTTCCCATACATTTTTTGAAACTCTTGTCCTATAAATAAAATAGCATTGTAAAAATTAGTTATAATAAAATGATAATACTAAATCAGAATACAGTGCCATTTTAGCAAGAACGTAAATCAATGAGAACTGCCATACATTGCTGGTAAGATAATAAACTGGGACAACCATTTTACAAAAAGGTTGGAATCAGTCACCAAACTTGTACATACATACATACATACTGTAATAATAATTCCACCACAAGTATACACCAAAAAAAATGTGCACATGTGCAGTAAAAAAATTCTACAAATGTATATAGTTTGCAAACATGTCAAAGTGCAAAAGCTCAAATATCTATCAATGTTAAAACGGACAACAAATCCCTTCTTGATCTTCTAGATAAAGTGTAAAATGGACAAATTGTGGAGTACTCAATAAAATACTACATATCAATAAAAATGAGCCTACTGTTCCTACATCAACATCAAGGGTGAGCCTAACAGAATGCTGAACAAAAGAAGCAAGAGAAAATAAAACATTCACTGTACTGTTCGATTTATACAAAGTTCCACAACAGGTAAAACTATAGTATGACAATTAGATATTTGTGCTTCGATAAAAAAAAAAGAACAAAGAAAATAAACCATATGTTATGAAAATCAAAGAGTTCTTATTTTGGAGGCAGTGATGGTGATCCAAGATGATAAAAATGATTTCTTTGATTCACTTTGCATTTTATAATAACTCACTGAGCTGTATATTCTTGTTTTGTATAGTCTTGAATTTAAATATAAGATGAAAAAATGAATTTTTATAATAGTAAACCAGATTACATTTTTCATACTAATTTGCAAGCAAACATAAATACAAGGTAGCTGTGCTATGGTCAGTTGCTTCAGTCATGTTAAACTCTTTATGACCCTATGGACTGTTGCCCGCCAGGCTCCATTTCTGTCCATAGGATTCTCCAGGCAAGAATACTAGAGTAGGTTGCCATGCCCTGCTCCAGGGGATCATTCTGACCCAGGGATTGAACCCATGTCTTCTACATCTCCTGCACTGGCAGGCAGGCTCTTTATCACTAGTGCCACCTGGAAAGCTACAAATACAGGTTAATTTTCGATAAATGTTTCAGAATAAGTGAACCTGAAAGGCACTGATATAATGTAGCCACATTCACTCATCATTAATAATAACCTAAATGTTCATAATGTAGCAGTCTTCAAAATTTTATTTGCCCTACTCAAGAATATGTTTCAACTTTACCTGGCCCAGAGAAAGGTAAAACTCAATTTAACATTTTTTTTTCTTTCCGTTTTTTTTTTTTTTTAATTTTTACATATTCAGTTGTAATAACAGAGTGTCAAAATACATTTTCAAAGGATTGATAAATCTGAACAGAGGTTTTCAATACAGCTAAAAGTTAATAATAATCTCTGGGAATGCCTTTTCCAAGGCTAGCAGGACAGTTTTGTTACTATACCTCCATGTAAGAGTCTCAGAGCAGAGGCAATGGGGTGCACCCAAACCCGCATGATATCCTACAGTTAGTCTTAAGTTGCTGAGTGTGGCGTGACTGATAACTGAATACATTAAGGAAACAGCACAGCTGCAGAAGTTGATTTGGTAACTGGGACTACCATTCTCTCCCAATCAATATGAGCTAATATGCCCTAAATTCTCCAGACAGTCCGGGAATCTGTCTGTTCTATATGCCACACTGAGGATAAATTTCAAAGATATATATATATATATATATGTACACACACATACACAAGAGTCACTGGCACTGGCAAAGCCCACTCACAATTCTCAGGAAACAAAAGTAGAATCTGGATAATAAAATAAAATCTAACCTTCTTCTTTTCTTTTGTACTGTGTCTAGTTTCACTTACTCATAGGGCGCTGCAGGCAAAGACCTTGGAAACAGCACTTCAGATCAAAGTTCTTTGTGTGAAATGGCTATGCAGACACCTCAACTTGTCCGGCAATGGCACCCCACTCCAGTACTCTTGTCTGGAAAATCCCATGCACAGAGGAGCCTGATAGGCTGCAGTCCATGGGGTCGCGAAGAGTCGGACACGACGGAGTGACTTCACTTTCACTTTTCACTTTCCTGCATTGGAGAAGGAAACGGCAACCCACTCCAGCGTTCTTGCCTGGAGAATCCCAGGGACGGCAGAGCCTGGTGGGCTGCGTCTGTGGGGTCGCACAGAGTTGGACACGACTGAATCGAGTTAGCAGCAGCAGCAGCAGCAGCAGCAGCTTATCCGGGCTAAGTACCAGGCACAATACTTCAGTTCAAGATGGCGGAGGCAGTAGAGCTATGCAGTCACTGTTCCTGTGCTCTGTGATCTGCAGCCTTAAGCAACACAGCTGTGTCCACATCTTGGGAGAATTCCACCCCCTCCTCAATGGCAAATCCCTAGAGCAGTCCCGCTCACAGTCAGTGGGCACAAGTTATGGACTCTAGTGGGCATGTTTGCACCTCTCCTTCTCTAATCAAAGAGCAGAGGCTATCCTTTCCTTCCAAACAGAAGTCTATCTTGTTCTATTGGTACTAGCAACATCAGGCAGAGAGACCCTTGTTGGGGACCAACCTGGAAGGGTCTGTAACATCCCAAAATGGTAATGTTTTTCTGAAATGGAATCGTCAACGGAGAATTTTTTTTTCTGTAAAATCATTATCTTGCCATTTCTTTTTATAAAATATTTCATTCAACAAGCACTAACTTAGCAACAAACTTAACTGTGAGATGTCTGTGTGCTGTGCTTAGTCCCTCAGTCGTGTCTGACTCTTTGTGACCCCATGGGCTGTAGCCCTCTGTCCATGGGATTCTCCAGACAGGAGTACTGCAGTGGGTTGCCATGCTCTCCTCCAGGGAATCTTCCCAACCCAGGGATCGCCCAGGTCATCCACATTGCAGGTGAATTTTTTACCATCTGAGCCACCAGGGAACCACTAGGAGGTGTGGAATGCACAAAGGCTTTTGGAGCTATCTGTAAGCAAACATTTTAGACATATTTCCCAAAGAAATATTCCATTAAACTTAATATTATTAAGTCTATATCACAATCTTGGTATGTGATTCTAGAAAAATAACTAAAAATAGTCTATAATACTTATTCCAAATTTTTACATGAGTATTAGTGGAAGAATCATTATTTTGGGGGGGGGGGAACTGCCATTATTTACAACTTAGTCATTTCTGTATTCTAACTGAAATGTTCTAGAAGAGATTCTTCCATATTTTTTTCTATAAGAGGGGCTTGAAACAACAGAAGGTATGTTTTCTTTGATGAAAGCAAACCTTTGTGTAGTATCAGTATCAGTTCAGTCGCTCAGTCGTGTCCGACTCTCTGCAACCCCATGAACTGCAGCATGCCAGGCCTCCCTGTCCATCACCAACTCCCAGAGTCCACCCAAACCCATGTCCATTGAGTCGATGATGCCATCCAGCCATCTCATCCTCTGTCTTTCCCTTCTCCTCCTGCCCCCAATCTGTCCCAGCATCAGGGTCTTTTCCAGTGAGTCAACTCTTTGCATGAGGTGGCCAAAGTATTGGAGTTTTAGCTTCAACATCAGTCCTTCCAATGAATACCCAGGATGATCTCCTTCAGGATGGACTTGCTGGATCTCCTTGCAGTCCAAGGGACTCTCAAGAGTCTTCTCCAATACCACAGTTCAAAAGCATCAGTTCTTTGGCGCTCAGCCTTTTTCACTGTCCAACTTTCATATCCATACATGACTACTGGAAAAACCATAGCCTTGACTAGACGAATCTTTGTTGGCAAAGTAATGTCTCTTCTTTTCAGTATGCTATTCAGGTTGGCCATAACTTTCCTTCCAAGGAGTAGGCGTCTTTTGATTTCATGGCTGCAATCAGCATCTGCAGTGACTTTGTGTAGTAGACATAGTGAAAAACCTATACTGCCATAGTATACAGTAGGGCACTGAACATATTGAAAAAGTGTGATACTGAAGACAAATCTATTACCTTTATGATTTTCCATGGTGTATACTAGGCTTAACTATATCAGTGAATGAACTGGGGGAAAAAATGATCTGTTAAAGTTTCTTTCTTCTTTATTGTTCAAAATAAGACCCTAACAGGAGGAGCATTAAATATTTCAAATAATTATACCTAGTACTTTGATCACCTAAATATTTACTTCAAAGTTATCATTTACTACATTGCAAACTCCAGTAGCCCTTAGCTCTTAGTACTATTCCCCAGACACAACTGATTGCCTATAGAGAAGGGCAACTCAAACTGGACCACACACTCTCTTCCTCAACTATGTTGTTACTTTACCATGGGGATAGAGGGGAATCCACAAAAATTCTCGCTTGTGTGGCCAAATCTGTAACTTTTTCAGGCCCAGCAATGATCCTATTTTCTACTCAAGATGATAAGAGAAAAATAGAAATAGAAGTGGAAGAAATAAAGAAGATAGAAATGGTGGGGAGGAAAAGAGGAATAGAAAATGATGACAGAAGACAGAATAGGAGAATGAAAATTAGGGGAAACATAGAAACAAAGGAAACCAAAAGAAAAAAAAAAAGAGGCTTGCTTATTTACCATTGTATGTCCAGTGCTGCACCACAGTCCTTGGAGCAGAGTCACAATAAAATGAGTCAAATAAATGAATAAAAAATAAATGAATGAAGAGAATAATGGCAGTGAACTTTCACTCCAGTCCTTCCTGGTGCCCATTCTTCTGCTTAGTTTTTGCAAGTACCTAAGTGTGTCAATTGACTTCTGATCTAGCATAAACTTCTAGCAAATGCCTATAGGTACATGTCTACATAAATTTCTTGAGTCACAGAGAAAGAAGAAAGAAAGCTGCATTTAGATAATCTTATCGTCTGATTCTATTGGCATTCTTATATAAAAAACACTTAACTGAAATAAAATTTGAACAACATTATATCCTCTGATGTCTACATATATTCAAACATTATTCGCTTTTGGTAGCTCTTGAGTGTCTTTAAAAATAGTCATTTCATTCAAAGTAAAACATATTTATTTGATATAAAGGTCACTGAAATACGCAGAATAGTCATGCTAAAAAAGTTTATAACTGGTATAAATTGATCATAAAACCTTTGGGCAAAATTAGATGAGCATTTCCTAAGCTATTCAGCAAACATTATTTTAAAGAAATGTTAATAGATACCATTATAATTAAGTATCACAACATTAATAGTTACAGATATGATCAGTATACGACCTATGGAAAAGATTATTTATTAAATCCCCATTGTGGAAATTTAAACTATATTTCTAATATAGTCAAAGAGACCAAGAGTTTAAACAAAAATATAACTTAGAGTAAATCATTCTATATAAGTTGTGTACCAATAGAAATACTTATTAATTATGATAGTTTACAATGGCACTTTGAATTATAAAGAAAAGATGTTCAAATTTGGGGCTGAAATTATTTTATACTTTATTTTATGTAGACTTTAATTGCCTTGAGATAGGTGAAGAACAAAATATTTTTATTTAACAAAATAATTATTTTTCTATGTTATTTTTACTACTATTTGCTATTTTTACTGTTACTATATTTATTATTATTTACAATACTATTTTACTAGTATTTCCTGTATTAGTTTTATTATCATTTAATATTTTTAATATTATTAATAATATTTAATATTACTTTTACTGTTTTCTATTTTACTACATTTAACTTTATTACTATAATTGATCATGATTTAGAACACTGACTTTAAACATTCTTGGCATTAAGCTATTTTGGAACACATATATTTATGTCAGAATTCCAAAATTCTACAAGAATTATAAAAATTGTTTTGCTTTTACTTTAAAATATTGTCTATTAGCTTTGACTTAAAGAGTCTGTTTATATTACAACTTTAACCATACATAGGTGCACCAAGTATCTCTGGTTAGGCACTATAGCTTCAATTAAATTTTATAATTTTTCTCCACAGGAAAAGGTTGAAGGCAGTTTCTATATGAACAAACTTTATATCAAGGTTAACTTCTTCCTCCAATAGATGACACACTGTAGGTCAAATAGATGTGACTACCCAACAAAGCAGGCTACTAATTTTATTGCCTAATAATGATTGAGGTATACACTTTTAAAATAAAAATAAAGTGAAAGTTACTCAGTCATGTCCGACACTGTGACCCCAGAATTCTCCGGGCCAGAATACTGGAGTGGGTAGCCTTTCCTTTCTCCACGGAAGCTTCCCAACCCAGGAATTGAACCCAGGTCTCCTGCCTCACAGGTAGATTCTTTACCAGCTGAGCCAGGAGGGAAGCCCAAAAAAAGATATGCACATTTTAATTTGGGGCTTTCCTGGTAGCTCAGTTGGTAAAAGATCTGCCTGCAATGCAGGACACCCCAGTTTGATTGTTGGGTAGGGAAGATCCGCTGGAGAAGGGATAGGCTATCCACTCTAGGATTCTTAGGCTTCCCTTGTGTCTCAGCTGGTAAAGAATTCTCCTGCAATGAGGGAGACCTGGGTTCGATCCCTGGGTTCGGAAGATTCTTCTGGAGAAAGGAAAGGCTACCCACTCTGGTTTTCTGGCTGGAGAATTCCATGGACTGTATTATCCATGGGGTTGCAAACAGTCGGACATGACTTTCACTTCACTTTACTTCACATTTTAATTTAACACACGCAACCCAAGTTTTAAACTGCTGTTGCCATCATATTATCCTATATCTTTATTTTAGATTGCAGAAAGTTTTCTATATATATATACACACACACATATGCCTGAGTTTTAAGTTCTATTTTTGATGGAGGTAGGATGGGATTGAAACTCAGTTTGGTGCTATAAATCAGATTTAATCCTGCTTGTTACTTGGGTATGGCTATGGTATGATGAATAAAATATACATTTAATATAAATGCCTGTGATAATATAATATAATATAATATAATCCCAATATTGTAATATATTTATATCATGTAAATATAATAATATAAATGCCTAGGAAGTTTCTCTCTTCCCTTGAGTTACCCTCAGGGGAAAAAAAATGACAAAAGAAACTGAATTCCAATTTTTGAGGGTCCACAAGTGAAAAAGAGAAGGAAACGGAACTAATAAAGAACACATGATTGGAAAAGCCCTCTCCTACTGGGGAACTTTGAGAAGGAACAACACTCAATCATCTCACTAGAGGGAAGCAAAGTATTTACATACCAAATATTATCAGTCACTGGTTGAGGCCTGCTCCTGGAAATCATTAATTGGCCTTGGAATTACAATGAAACAATCAGATAAATTACCAGGCGGAGTTTCAAGAACTTAAAATGGAAAGTTTTGTGGTTGACGTGCAGGGATGCAGTCAGGGTCACGGGGATATAAGAAGGTCACTGAGAATGTCTCCTCTAGTTACTGACTGGAAGTCTCTCTTCTGGACAATACAGTATTGAGTTAGACTGGAGAAAGAAAAAAGAGAGTAAGGAGTCTGATGAGGAAGGTAATAGAGTTTATAGAACTAGCTTTTAATGAATTGTGTGTTAGTAAAAATTAACTTTTTATGTCTTTTAAAATTTGGCACATGCTAACCTGTTTCCTACTCTTTCCTGGTGGCTCACTGGTAAAGAATCTGCCTGCAATGCAGGTGACACAGGAGACCCCAGTTCAGTCTATCTAGGTTGAGAAGATCCTCTGGAGGAAGGCATGACAACCCACTCCAGTATTCTTGCCTAGAGAATCCCATGGACAGAGGAACCTGGCGGGCCAGCCTCCATGCGACAGTCCATGGGGTCACAAAGGGTCAGATGAGACTGAGAACACACAACCTGTTTCCTGTGATTTGTTCAATTATTGGTCTAACTTCTTATATCAGCAGTAGATTTTCAATTAAATATTATTTCAAAATATTCGACTGATGACTGTCTTTAAACTCACATTCACCTCTATATCTGTCCATATTTTCTAGGCTGTAATTACCTTTGCTATAACCACGTTTGTAGTCCCAGGTTGCAGAAATAATGAATGGTTAAAATCTCAATTATTACTTGGGAGTTCTTTCTGCTATTTCAAGCTGAGGTGATATTTATAGTTATGAGAGATCTGAGTTGGTGATTTATAATGATACCAGGTACTAGGTCCAAACTGAGACAGTCTAATTAGATTTTAAAATTAGGATTGGAGGGAGGGGAACTAAGATGGCGGAGGAATAGGACGGGGAAACCACTCTCTCCCCAATAAATACACCAAAAGAACTTTTAAAGACCGCGCAAACTCCATAAAACAGGATCTAAATGCTGGCAGAGGACATCGGGCATCTGAAGGGACGGCCCATTGCTGACGAGAGGAGGTAGGACAAAAGAAAAAAGAGAGAGAAAAAAGTAAAGGGAGAGACAGAGTTGGGGGTGGGGATCCGTCCCAGAAGGGGAGTCTGGAATAAAGAGGAAAAAAAAAAAAAAGAGGAGAAAGGTTTCCAAATACCAGGGAGCATTCTCTCGGGCGGATTTGCGGTGAATCTTGGAGAGCAAGATAGCTGGGAGTAAAAGCAGATTAATAATTAAGCCCTGCAAGCTACATTTCTGGCTGGAAGGCACAGGGAAGCGGGGCGGCGGACGCCCCACCCCCCACTAGCCAAATCGGACTGCTCAGGGAGGGGCGGGCCACGTGCTCAGGGAATGGAACAGCCTGAGCGGCCCAACCCAGGGGGCTAACTGGAGATAGACTGAGAAGTAGCTTTCCCCAGGAAGAGCCCCCCTGCCAGGCCCAAGCAGAACAAGGAGGGGTGTGGAGTCGGCAGAGAGGCGGCCGGCCAGGTGCCACAGAACAAAGGGCATGCAGAGTCGGCAGGGAGGCGGCTGAGGAGATCTGGGCGCCTGTGGGCTGCGGACCAGCCCAGCCCCCGCCCAAGTGCAGTGGGCATAACCCAGCCCTGGCGAGACCAAAGGGTGAGGTGGAGTAGGCAGGGAGGTGGCCGGCTGGGCGGAGCTGGGCGCCTTCGGGCTGCGGACAGACCCAACCCCTGCCCGAGACCAGCGGGCATAGCCCAGCCCTGGCGAGGCTTCCTCAGCCAAATTGCGCACAGAGCTAGGTGCTAACCAAGACTACTGGGGATTCTGGACAGATCGGCGCTCTGCACACCTAAAAAGATGTGCTTAGCTGCACGTTGGGAAAGCCGAGCGGTTGGGCCGGGGGAGGGGAGAAGCCGCACTCCCCAACTGCGCTGGGCAGAGGACAGAGAGCCGAGCAGAAGGGGCGGGGGAAGCGCACTCAGCAGGAGCAGGGCAAACTCCAGAGCGCTGAATAGACACATAAAAGACCAGCAAACAGAAGACGCTTAAGCTAGCAGAGGCAACAGCTTTGGAACTGACAAGAGTAGCAGATTAAATCCCTGCAGGTGGTGCAGACTGCATAGAAAGGAGT